>CAUYSK010082906.1:0-10284 GCA_963575035.1 Avahi laniger | reverse complement strand
TGCTCTTGTGATGCCTCACTTTGGATAATGGGCTTAAGTTTAATCCAGGAAAGTATAAGAGGTGCTAGATCACTGTCGTTTCTTATGATTGAGTAATATTCCATTGTAAACATATACCAAATTCTAATAATCCACTCATGGATTGACGGGCACTTGGGTTGCACTAGGTTTGAATCCCAGGCTTCCTGCTTACTAGCTGTGTGACCTAAGACAAGTTACTTCACCTCTCTGAACCTCAGTTCCCTCATCTACAAAATGGGCTTGGTTAAAAAAATCCCCCCCCCAGAGGCTTAATAATTCACGTGAAAGCCGATGGTGTAGGTGTACAAGGCAGTGAGCCCGGAGCGTGGGACCCCGACTGGGGTGCTGCTGCCATTGCTGTTACTGTGTCTGGAGAGCCAAAGATATGGGCATGTACCCTCAGCCTGGATGGATTTTGAGCAAGTCACTTGCCCTCCCTGAGTCTCATTTTCTCCGTCTGTACAATGGGACTTTGACCCCTGCCCCGTCTTCCTCGTGAGATGGTTGCTTGAAGAAAAGGTGTGGAGTGCTGTGCCTCCCTCTGGAGAGTGGGGGATGTGTCAGCATCCGGGGTGCCTGAGTCCCAGGGAGAGGATGTGGCTTTCTGCCCCCCTCGCTGCCCCTCCTGTCAGGACAGACGTGGTGGGGGGCTGGGCCCAGAAGCCAGGCGGAAGCCAGACCCACCCTCGCTCTCCTTGCGCCCGCTCTGCTCAGCGGCCTTGGAATCGCGTCCCCTTCCCCCCTCAGAGCAGCGTGGCCAGGAGAGATGATTCAGCGCGGGACCTGTGTCCAGGGCCTTTACCTCCCTCGAGGGAGGCCCCAGATGCTCCATGCTGCTGGGTGGGGGCGGGTGGCTGGCACTTCTCCCCACTTAGAATTCCTGTCCCCAACATTGGGCCCGTCCTCATCGAGAGGTGGCCTGGGGCTGGCCACTTAGCCTTGCCCCTGATGTACTGGGTGACCTTGGGCTTGTCTACTCTGGGCCTCAGTTTCCCTATCTGTGCAATGATAGGGTTCCAGTGAGATGGCCCTGCCTGGGTCCCTTACGCCATCTCCCTGGCCCTCCTTAGCTCCCTCTGTGTCCGCCAGCCCTGGCAGGAGCCCCACCCCTTGCCCTCGAGGTCCAGACCCTGGAGCCCACGGGCCGGCAGCTAACATCAGGCTGGTAAAGGCGGAGAGCACCGGGGCGCGAGCACGCCTGTGTCCTCCGGGAGCCCTGGCTAGGGCCGTCTTGTCTGGGAGAGGGGAGGAATTTTCCTCTCTGTGTGCAAACAGTATCCGTTTTCTCTTGTTTCCAAAAGCTGGTGACGTAACCCGCTCTTTGTCCCTCCCTCCCCTCTGGCCTATTTTTAGGCAGCCCTGACAGCATCCTAAAAGGCTTCCAGACCGCCCTGCTCGGAGGCCACTGGAGGAGGGCAGCGGTGGGTCGAGGAGGGAGAGGAGCTCCTCTGTCTGTCCCAGGGTGGAGGCAGAGAAGGGACCTGCCCCCAGCTTCCTGGGGGGGGGGCAGGGACTCTGTGTTGGGGGCTGGGTTGGGGCCTTCAGGCTTTGGTGGTGCCTAGATCCGCGGGGAGCTCCGCAAGGGGATTCCTCGCAGTCTGTCCGGGGGCCTCCCCACCTGGGTTTGAGTCCCGGCTGCACCTTCCCCCGCCCTGACCTTGGGCCTGTGACTGTGCCTTTCTTTTCCACCGGTACATGGCATATGATGGTACCCACGCCACGGGGTTATTACAAGGATTGAAGTGCTTCAACAGGCCTGGTACAAAGTCAGTCTCAGTAAAGGTGTTGCTGGTGTTTATCGTTTCCTGCCAAGCTTCAGCCAACTCGAGCATGAATGAAATGATATGTGGAAAGCCCCTGGAGTGGGGCCTGGCACCTAATAAATGCTGAAGAAGTGAGAACTGTGTTTTGGGGGATTTCTTTTAATGTAATCAAACAGACCTGGGTTTGAACTTCAATTCCACCCACTGACTAGCTGTGTGTCTTTGGGCAAGACATTTAACCTCTCTGAGCCTCAGTTTCCACATCTGTAAAATGGGATGATAACACCTATGTTGGAGATTTCTGTGTTGGTTAGCGTAGGCTGCAGGACAGATAGATTCTAACATTGCTTAGCACGATAAAGGTTTGTTTCTTGTGAGTGTAAAGAAGAGGCTGAGGGTAGAGCTGGCTGCAGCCTGGCTCCTAAGGGCCGGTTTTGCAAGCGCATCTTGCAGCAACAGCACTTGCACAGGACTTTGCAGTTCGCACGAAGGCAGGGTAGGGTGGTCGTCCCTCCTGCCTTTGTCTCCCCACGGTGCTGGGCTCATGCCTTGAGTGTGGCACTTGTCACCACCACCTGGTATTCTGGTTATACATCAGAGCGGCTGTCCTCTGACACCCGCCCTGCCAGGCTGGGAGCTCCTGGAGGGCAGGCGGGGATGGATTCACCAGGGCACCTTCCTCTCCCAGCCCAGGGATAGACCCAGGGTGGGTGCTGGCGTTGTGTCTGAGGCCTGGACTGGCTGGAGCCCACCGTCTGACCACCTGCCCTTTTGGCTTTCGCAGATGGGAGGAGGAGCTCGCCAAGCGCATGAACCTTCAGACCATGGTGGACACGCTGCAGGAGGTAAGAGCCCTCGGAGGTCCCGACCAGGAGAGCACGTGGGAGAGTCATGTGGTCAAGGGACACAGTCTTCATGGGGCACAGCCCGTACTCAAGCAGTGTGACCTGCTGCTGCCTCAGTCTCTCCTCTGTGGAGCCAAGAGGTCTCCTCAGCTTCCTCCGCTTCGAGGCGAGGAACAGACCAGACAGTATTGTAGAAAAGCTCAGATTCGGGAGTTGGGGAGCCTGGGTCCAAGTCCTGGAGCTGCCCCCAGCTTGCTGGGTGACCTGGGGCCAGTGACTCCTCCCTCTGGCCTCTGGCTCCCCACCTGAGGCTGGGACTAGTGGGTCTTTAAGCCCCCCATCTTGCAGTGCCCTGAGTTGGGGCCGAATGCCTTGGAGAGGGGGTAGGATGTCACCAGGGGGCGCCCATCCCAAGCAGGCTCCCCACGTGGACGCCGAGGACGTGCCCCTCACCGTGCTAGCTGCTTTCTCCACATTCTGGGCTCTGCTCCCCACCTGCCTGTGGTGTCCCCTGAGTGACAAACTTTATCTTCTCAGCCTCTATTTTCCTTTCAGTCAAATGGGAACAAGAGCAGCAACCCCATAAGAAGGCATGAAAAGTTCTTTCAAAAATTTTTAAAAATGGCTTTTGGAAAAGCATGAATATCTCCCTTTTTTTTAATAACAAAAGTATTTTTTTTTCCTTTTTAAACAAACATAATGTGTTCATGGTCAAATATTTGGAAAATTCAGAAAAACACAAAGAAAAAAAAATACCTCCAGTGCCATCCTGCCACGGCTGACAAGCTGGTACGCGGCCGTCCAGTCTTCTCTGCGCAGACACACGGCCACAGCCACAGCTGCGCTCTCAGATGCACACGTTAGGCCGGCACACATGACATTGTCATTCTGAAACCAGAGGTGGCAGTATTGGCAATTTCACACAGACCCGCCTGACATCTCAGTGGTTGGGATAGCGCGTCACCTTACCCTGCTCTTTTTCTCTTGACGTCTGCCAGGGGTTTTTCCACGTGGTAAACAATCCTTTGGAAAGTGCTCTGAGCATTCAACAGGGCTCAGCGGGAGGCCGGGCTGGGATGAGGTCCTTGGTGCCTCTCCCTGGCACGCAGGCACCCAGCCCGGTCGGATGTCGGGTGCCCGGGGCCCTGGACCCAGGCGTCCAGTCCCTTGTTTCCCCAGGGCGCCCCTCTGAAGCCTCCCCATCTCCGTCCCCGCAGGCAGCGCAGGAGGCTGATGCCATCCAGGAGGAAATGAACGAGAAGATCGAGAGGCTTAAGGCCGAGCTGGTGGTGTTTAAGGGGCTCATGAGTGACGTAAGTGCCGCCGCCGCTGCCGCCCGGGCGTCATGATCCCCCACACCCATCATGCAGAATGCTTCATTCACTCCGAGGCTCTGAGCTGGCTTCTAGTTAGAGTCCTGGCTGGCTGCGTTTGACCGTGAGGATGACAGATGCATCGGAGACCAGGCGCCCCCTCCCGCCCCCCACTCTCGCTTCCTCGGTCTGAGTAGAGATGCATTAATCTGCCGCTTAGCCCATCCCGCCCTCCGGGCTCCCCCCGACGGTCCGCGTGTGTTTGCTCCGACCCCTTCCCAGCTGGCGTGAGGAGGGCAGGCTGCGGTGTGTGTCTGGGCACAGGGGACGCTGGCGGGTCAGGGCCTGTGCGGTCTGGTCAGTGCCGGCCTGAGAGGCGCCCCGGCCCAGCAGCCTTGGCAGGGTCGCATTGCAAGGTCAGGAAAGGCCAGTGTGCGTGTCCTTTGGACAATCGGGGACCCCTCGGAGTAAGCGTGGGTGGGGGGAGCTGTTGACAGCAAAGGCCTCCTTGCTGCCAGGGACGCGGGTGTCCTGCCGCCTTCAAGCAGTGGCAGTGGGACTTCACACCGCCAGCATGGCAGGAACCAGGAGAGACAGCCGCCTCGGCAGGCGCTGCTGCCTGGGGACAGGTGGGGCTGACGGTGGAAAAGAAGGGATGGATGTCTTTCAACAGCAGGGGCTGCCTTTCTTTTTTCTTTGCTCTAACAAAGTGAACTCTGACCCCGTGTCTGCCGGGAGGATGCCTTCCAGCCCTTAGGGAGACCAGCACACACGGTCTCACGTTGTCCACGAAGCAGGCGCCGAAGCCCCGGCCCCCAGACCCCGCACCCCTTCCCCATCCTGAGCAGCGCGGACACAGCCCTCCACTCCCAGTAAAAGCCCGAGGCTCCCTCAGGCTCTGGGGGCCCCCCCCCACTGCCGCCAACACCTAGGGGTCCCCGCCTCTCTGCCCCGCCCCCAGGCTTGCTCCGTCCCTCGCTCACGTAACCCCTGCTGATCTCCCTGCAGCCCATGACAGACCTGGACACAAAGATCCAAGAAAAGGCCATGAAGGTGGACATGGACATCTGCCGCCGAATCGATATCACAGCCAAGCTGTGCGATGTCGCACAGCAGCGGAACTCGGAAGACGTGTCCAAGATCTTCCAGGTGACTAGGGCCACCCTGCTCACCAGCCGCCCCCCTCTCCCCGCTAGAGCAGCCCTGGCCTCCACCCCCGCCTGGCCAGCCCGATTTCCCTTGACATCCCACTCACTCCCCTTCCCCGAGAGGTGGCACTGCCCCCGAGCCTCTGGCCTCCCCAGGAAAGCGTAGAGTCAGGGACTCGTGGACTCGTAGGCCTGTCTGACCCCGCCGTCAAGTCCGACTGCTTCCTCCTGTGGCTGCAGGGCCCAGGGCCTGCGGGGTGCCGCGAGGCGCTCAGGAAGGCAGCGGCAGAGCTGGGCCAGAGCTCAGGTCTGACCCGCCAGGGCTGGGTCCACCGCCCCGGTTCCTGCCTCTTCCTCTGGGTGCCGGCACTGGGCGTCGTCCTCACGGCTGGGGAGCCCTGGCCAGGCTGTGGGGAGAACTGGGGGAGCTGGCCTGAGCCCCGGCAGGTGGGCCTCGAAACCCAGAGGAGGAGCTATTGGCCTCTGACTATTTTTCATTCCCCCCCAAAGAGGCTCTCGCTACCCCCCCGGCCTAACGTGCAAGTGTGGGTGCCCCCGAGAGACGGCGATCAGGTTAGCGCCAGTGAGGCTGTCCTCCGGAGAGGGCTTGGGAGGTAGTCCGGCTGAATGAGGCACATGTCGTTCTCCAAAGGCTGCTTCTGGAGTTCTGGGTCGTGTTTTGGCTTTTGCTTGAGCCCAGGGCAAAACGGTGTGTTGTTGCTTCATGTGTGTGACTTTGGACATAGCTGGGCCAGGTCTGGGCCTCCCGGGCGCTCTCTCCACCTCCATGCCTTCTTGCTGCCCCTGTGCTGGGAAGCAGGGAGACCAGCGCGGCCGCCGTTTGCTCGTGTCTTGTCCGCTGGGCGTGGAAGCTTGGTGAACCTTGGGCTGCCCCTCCGGGGCCTTTGCATGTGAGCAGGAGGGCTCTGGCAGCATGGAGCCATTCTGGCCTTTGTCGGGGTTCCCCCTCTCTCTGGCTGGCTCTGAGACATCCCAGGTGACTCTGTGCCCTAGCCCGGCCTGCTCCTCTCCCCACATCATGAGGTTGCTTCTCTGGTGAAGGGCGAGCTGCGGGGCCCAGTCACCGGGCCGCCCAGGGCAGGGAAGGGTCCAGGGCCGCCCGTGTCCTCACCTGCACGTCCCCCACCTCATGCTTCCCGCTAACGCCGCCTGCTTCTTAGAGGACCTGCGCATCTTTCCCGGCAGGGGCTGCCCCCTCCCCACGCTCATCCATCCCGCGGGATGCCGGCTCCCTCCCGGTCCACGCTCCCCGCCCTCCCCGCCGAGCCCTCCAGCCACCCTGATTGCTTGCTTTCTGGTTCAGGTGGTCCCCAAAAAGAAAGAGCGCAAGGTGGCTTCAGATGATGACATCTCCGAGCAGGACGGAGAGGCGAACCGGTTCTCGGATGACGAGGTGGGCTCCATGAACATCACGGACGAGATGAAACGCATGTTCAACCAGCTGTGAGTATCCTCGTGGCAGACTGGGGGCCTGGGCTGAGTAGCCAGTAGCACGATATTCTGGAATCATTTGGATTCATTTTCAACATTTATGATTTGGGAAGTTTCCTATTTTCAGCTTCTCTTGGGCAGGACAGTGGCTGCCAGATCGGAACAGGCTTTTTGTTACCTGTCTACCTTTCTCTTCGCTTTCCTTTGCAAAGAGTCCCCAGAACGGGGATGGGAGGAGGGAGTTGCTTCAGCTGGGGAGGGGGCTGTTCTTGCCCGGGAGATGCAGGGGCCAGGCTGTCCCCACCTGGTCCCGTGTAGAAGTGTCTGTCTGATAACGTCATGAACCCAGAAGGGGCAGTGGCAGTAGGGATCTTACCCGGGGACTATTCTTGACCAGACCTTAAACAGACCCACCCCCGCCAGTGTCCCTTTGGTGGGTGGTGGAGCTGACCATATGCATCATAGGGAAGGCTCCTGCCGTTCATACCTGGGGAGTGTCACAAACATCACTTCGCTGACTCCGGTCGCTCACCCTGGGAGTCGAGGGATCACTGCTCTTCCGTAGATGGGGAAACTGAGCTTCTGAGGGGGGAAGTGACTTGGTCAAGGCCACTCAGCTGACACGCTGCCAAGCTGGGGTTCAGAGCCAGGCCTGACTGTCACTGTAGAGCGCCTCGCTGTGAAATGCCGCTGGGGGTAATGGCAGAGTCTGGGCTGGGTATGGCCAAGCGGTGGCCAGAGCCGGCTGGTAGCAGCTCCTGAAGCTGCTGGTGTGCCTGTCTGCCACTCCAGGTTCAGCAGCTTAAATTCGCCATCGTAGGAAATCAGCAAATGGCCCCAATCAGAGCTGCCCTCGTGCACCCCTGCGGAGGGCTGGCGTGCCAGCCCCTCACTGGGTGTAGCTGGCCTAGAGCAGGGATGGCATCATGGCCTCGGCTAGTCAGTGCCGTAACCTCCATCCGGATCCATCTTTAATCCACAGTGCCCTACTGTGGGACGGGGAGGGGCGGGGACAGGTGCAGCTGCCGCCACTGGATGACTTGCCTAAGGGCCCTGCGTTGAAGGGCAGGGCTGGGACTTGGTCTCCCGGGTCTGCCTTCTCCTGGCCTGCCAGCCCTCTCTCTCTCTCTCTCTCTCGAGTCCCTGGCAGTCGGGCACCTAGACCCTGCGAACTCAGCTTTCCCCTGGGACTCCATTCCTCACGCCCTTCCCCTCCCACCTCACCGCACCCCCAGCACCAGAACCTCAGGGCGGAGCTTTCTGGCTGGCGTCCCTTCCCTGTGGCCTGCGTTTCCAACAGCAGGGCTAGGTTCGAGCTCTTGGCTCTGATGGGCAGTCCCAGAACCTCCCAGAACCCCTTCAGAGAGGGCATGCTCCTTTTAGCAGGTGCCCCTGACATTGTACTTGCTTCAGAAGCTGGGACACGGGCCCCTCCTAACTGTCTTGCAAAGCTCTGAGGCTGGCTCAGCGTCACCTACGCTAGAGATCACCGCACCCGGACCCTCCGTGCAGATGAGGAAACAGGCTGGGAGAGGGGATGGCAAGGCCTTAGGACAGAGCCAGGCTCCCTGCTCATGGTCCAGGGCTGGGTCCCCTGCACCGGCTGTGCTCATGCTTGGAAGGAAGTTCCCTCTTCTCCTCCCACGAGAGATGGGAATTCCTTTGCCTGATACTGCCTGGAACCTGCCATCCCCTGGGAACAGAACTGAGATGGGGGCTGTATTTTGGGGGTTTGCTATTTGAGGGTGACAAGGAGACCCCTAGACTCTCGATTCATCTTTTGACATTCCCCCCCGAAATGTCATATTCTCATCTTTTGCTGACAAGGGGGGCTTTTGAAAGGAAGCAGTGGATGGGTTTAGGTTTTCTGAAAGTTGCCCTGGGCATTTCTGAGCCTAAGAGAGCATCGTATGTACCAGAAACCTCAGGCTGGGTTCTTTTGGTTGCATTAAAGGGCTTATCTGAGGAAATCTCTGTCCCATTTTTATAAACTCCTCAGGGGATCATTAGGCTGACCAGGAAAGGGGTGAGCTACAAAGGGACACATCCCGAGAGCCGAGTGCAGGGAGCTCTACTGGCAAAGGCTGCTGTGTGTGGAAAGAGGATTCAGACCAAAGTCAGGCCAGAACATCTGCAGAAACAGGTACCTGAATGGTGCCAGATCTGAACCGGGTTCAGTATCGAATTAGATCCATCTGGTCGTACAGTTGCCTACATTAAAAAAAAAAAATCCACTCATCACTTTGATCCCCCGACCCCATCCTGCAGTTGGGGCGAGGCCACGCGGACCCCACCCTGGCGGGGGCCCTGGCCCTCCCACCGCCATCTCCTTGCCGTGGGCCAGGACGGGAGCCAGCTGCCCCAGGCCAGTTCTAGGAAGTCTTGGCATAACGCCCCCACGTCAGGGCTGCGTTTTGTTTTGATTCAAATCTGCTGCTTGGGCTTCAGACCCAAGGGGAGGACTTTGCTGCTTTCCCTGCCCCGGGCCAGGCCACCACCTCAGCCCGCCCTCCAGATTTGTTGGGGTGGGTGGGGGCCTGCCTCTTCCAAGTCCCTTCCCTAGTCCTCTTGCCGTCCTTTCTGGCTTCCTGTCCCTCAGCTGGAGTTCCCTTAGATCCCAGAGCTGGGGAGGAAGTGCGGTCACGGTGGGGTGCACAGCGCGGTGACCAGCACGGCCCGCTGCTCCCTGGACTCGCTGGGCCACCTGCAGGCGCCGGCAGGAACTGCGCCAGGCGGGGCGCCAGGCCACCTGACTCCAGTGGGTGCTGCCAGGGTCCCCAACCCAGTCTGTTTTCCAGTGGCCGGGAGCAGTAGCCCCGGGCATCCAGGAAGGAGTTGAGGGGAGGAGTGTAGGCAGTGGGGAGTGGCCGTGGTGGGAGCTTGGAGACAGGATCCGTGCCCGCCCATGCCTCTGGTTCACTGGCTAAGCGAGTTAACTCCTACAGACTCAGCCTTGCCATTTGCATAATGGGTGCGTGGGATGGCATGATCTCCAGGTCTCCCCCAGTTGGGGTAACCAGGACATCTTGGGAAACCCTTGGTCCTAGGCATACCTGGATGGTAGGTCGCCCTACTTCCAGTTCTAGCCAACAGGGAGGCCCTGAAATCCCACAGGCTATGGGTTCAAATCCAGTTAACAGCATGTATCCACCTAGAAGGCCACCTGATCCCTCTGAGCCTCAGTTTCCTTGCCTGTAAAATCCTCACTTTGTAGGATTGTTTTGAGGGTGGAATTGGTTGCATTTCAGTACACCCAGTGCCCAGCACATACGGGGTGCTTGGCCATGTCTCGATGGGGAGGGGAAAGCTGTGGGAAACAGAAGGATCCGGCCCCCGTTTCTGCCACATGCCGGCTGTGTGGCTTTGGACAAGTGAGTTATCCTTTCTGAGCCGCAATTTCTTCATCTGTAAAATGGGAATAATAAGACCAACCTTGCTGAATTGTAGAGAAGTTGGTATAAATTGTCTCGCTTAAAGTAGGGGCTCAAAAAATAGCTGTTAAATAAATGAGGGAAATTGCCAAGATTGGAACATAGGAGGAAAATATCCTTAGTCCCCATTCATGAAAGCTTGGCATCTTTAAAAATGCACCTTTTATTTATTTATTTTTTTTTTTTGAGACAGAGTCTCACTCTCTTGCCTGGAGCGAGTGCCGTGGCGTCAGCCTAGCTCACAGCAACCTCAAACTCCTGGACTCAAGCAATCCTACTGTCTCAGCCTCCCAAGTAGCTGGGACTACAGG
>CAUYSK010082905.1:0-10292 GCA_963575035.1 Avahi laniger | reverse complement strand
AAACATTGAATTTACTTTACTTATCAAAATCACACATTATTTTATCTTTGGCCGAGTTTATATTTTTATAACCTTTAGGTCAAATCTTGACACCTCAAGAACATAAAAATGTCCAGTAAAACCCAGGCAAAAACAAACGTATGCTGAAAATTTGAAAACATTTTTACTATTACTTTACTAATAATATCTTTTTATTCTTTAATAATAACCCAGTTTATTTACCAAAGATTACTAAATACATGTGAACCATTTGGGTTGAATTTTATGAGCGCTCCCTTATTTTTAAGACAGTCCGGAATCATGTAAGCTCAAAACATGTAATACATGGACAGACACAAGACATACCTAAACATATACACTCTCTCACACACATACATGCACATAAAGTTGATAGATTTTACCCTAGAACTTCAGCCATGGATGGTAACACAAACTCACCAGTCTGTAAAAGACAGCTGGATCCAAATTTTCTCTGACGAAACTGGAACTTGTTCACATGGCAAACTTTAGTTGCCCTGATAGGTAACCTAATTAGGCCTGCGGATCAAAGTTTTGGGTAAAGCAGTTTCCATGGCAGTTTGATTTCTTTTTTTAAAAACGTTCTGTAAGACCGCAGATATCTCTGCAGTGAGTCCGGAGGAGAGGCGACCGCTCAAGGAGCAAACGGAGACCGAGACTTGATGCAAAAAGCAAGAGGATTTTATTACACACGCGGCGCAGGGGCGCACAGCGTCACCAGACTGGCTAGCTGTCGCGCCGAGACTCACAAAACCGGGGGTTTATATAGGCAAAAACCACGTGCAGGTGGCTAGGGTATGAGGAAGTTTCGGGGTGGGGGCTTTTTAAAGACTTAATTTCTTATAAACAGTTCTTTCCACACACTTAATCTTTTACAAACGGTTTCAGAAAGTCACGAGTGAGGGGATCTTGAGACTATTAGTTTGGGATGGGGAACTTCCAGGAAGCTGTGATCAGTTCTTGCAGGCAAGGTCGAGCAAGAACATACACACAATCAGCTCCTGCAGGCAAGGTTGAACAAGGACACAGGCACACACGGGGGAAGAATTTTTATATCCTTACACCTTAAAGGCCTTATCTTCAAATACAGCCCCCTTGGAGGTTAGGGCTTCAATGTAAGAATATTAGGAGACACAATTCAGTCCGTAACAGGAAGATATAAAGAAAGAAACTGCAAAGATTCGAAAGCATTTTTTTCTTTAGGCTTCCAACCAAGTGACAACCAGTATATTATGTGCATGGGCAGAGAATGGGGTGAAAACATCTGCCTGGCTTCTATGACCCAAAGTGTTCAAATTTGATTTCTCTTTTTTCACATATTTCACATACCATATTTCTTTTTTCCTCTTCCCTGAGGTGGTGGTTTACCACCTGTATGAAACAACACAATGCCTTGCTCTATTTCCAGGGCAAAGAATGTTTCTAGTAATATACAGAGTGAGTTAACCAAGATGAGGAGTAATATAGGGGGTTGGATGGGATAGAGTAGAGTGTGGTCTGGTTTTAAGGGATTAATTTATGTTAATTCCATGGGGCCTTTGCTCCTTTGTATTCCTTGCCCTTCTGGGCCCCAGTTCTTTCCTCTCCTTTCCTTTGGGGAATAGCCAGCCTCCCACTCTGGGAACCAAGGTCTTTGGAATTGAGGGTGTTAGGCCAGTCCTTTATCTCTACTTTATTCTTCCTGCCACCGAGGGAGGCACAGATGGGAGTCTCATTCTTAGAAAAGAGAAATGAAAGTGATCTTTGTAATAGGAAAAAATAAACTAAATTAAAATAATATTTTATTTTTGGTAATTGGAGAAAATGGAAGGTCAAAGATTATTGGTGGTTATGGAGATAGGTACATAAAGAAGAGAATATCTATCTTATGGTCTAGAAAGAATGAGAGATCTCAGTTGAGAGGTCAGGAATAAAATAGGCTCCTCACCTAAGAATCCTGAGAGGCTGAGCCTGCTTCTGTGAATTGTTGACATTGGGAGTCACTGTCTGGAGACGTCTCCCCACCCCACAGGGCGATACTGAGTAACTGAAAACCTGTCCCTGCCACTTCTATTTCAATTTCCTTGATCTTGAGGGTGGGGGATGAGTGTGTTACTAAGTATGTTCCTGGACACAGGAGTCCCTCCAAAGATAAAACAAGTAATAAGAAGAAAGGATAATAAGGCAGTAATCAACTATAATCATCCAAAGTTTGCTTATTGTTTGGTTCCTGGTTATGGGAACCCTAAAGGTATCTTTACCCTAAAAGTAAAGCACAACTTCAGCTGCTTTTATGTGGATACAGGATAGTAGTAACTAGAAAAGATAAGAGGAGCACTATGCAATGGAACTCTCTGTGATGATAGAAATGTCTCTGTGTTATGCAATATGGTAGCCACTAGCCACATGTGGCTATTGAACAGTTAAAATGTGGTAAGTATGATCAGAGAGCTGAATTTTTATTTCTTTTTTCATTTTAATTTTAAGTTTAAATAGCCACATGTGGCTAGTGACTTCTGTTCTGAACAGTGCAAAATTCACTGATGTTGATAGGTTGAATGTACCTCTGGTTTTTCTTTTGATCCACCTCATAGTTAGGTGGGTCTAGAAAGAACATGAAAAAAAAGAGACAATGGAGAATAATAATAACAGCCAACATTTACTGTGTGCTTATTACAATGCCAGGTACTTATCTAAACACTTAAAAGGTATTTTATATAATCCTTGCAACAATAATAAGTACTATTAGCACCATTTTACAGATGTGAAAACTGAGGCATAGTAAGAATTTTACCAGTTTAGGGATTATACAGCCGGTAAGTAAGGGGTGAAAATGGAATTCATACACAGGTAGTTTGATTACAGAGCTCACTCATTTACACTACATAGATTCAGGGATGAGGTGGCATAGTGTGACTGGGGCCATTATTCTCAAACTCTGTGCCAAGGTACAAACTCACAGAGATACCATGGGATATTTTTAAATTTGAAAGGAAACACAGCAATATTTGATATTTCTTGTATACTGTGTGAACTATTAGCCTCAGGTAGTTCACACTTTGAACATTAGATTGTACTACATTCCTTTTGATGGCAAAATATTTTTGCAAAGTTGGTTTTAAGAGATCCCACTGGCTGAGCGAGGTGGTTCACGCCTGTAATCCCAGCACTCTGGGAGGCCAAGACGGAAGGATAGCTTGAGCTCAGGAGTTCAAGACCAGCCTGAGCAAAAGAGAGACACCATCTCTACTAAAAACAGAAAAATTAGCCAGGTGCAATAGCCTGCGCTCCTGCCCACCCCTCCACCAAAAAAAAAAAAAAACCCAAAATTGCTGAGGTACTAAGGGCACTATGAACTGAGAAACTGGGAACTCTGGAATAGAGCAAAACAGTAATAAAGGAATAGAGTATGGGGATTGGGTTTGAGATGGCCTAAAGAGAAATAATAGATATTTTATAGGCATTTCATGTGTTTAACCATTAAGTATCTATGTTCACTCAGCAAATAGACACACATTCACAAAACACCTGAATTTGTACCATTTAGTAGTCAAAAACCTCTAAGAAAAACAGTAAGAGATATAAAGATCATTTGCCAAGGACAGACATAGGATGGTTTACTGCAACCTGGAGCCTATGCACTG
Organism: Avahi laniger; assembly: GCA_963575035.1. Lineage (NCBI taxonomy): Eukaryota > Metazoa > Chordata > Mammalia > Primates > Indriidae > Avahi > Avahi laniger. The sequence goes on along the minus strand of CAUYSK010082905.1, from coordinate 6,651 downwards.
TTGTTTGATAGACCACAAGATAAAGATGTGGTCTGAGGAGATCTGCTGGGCCTCAAGGCCATTGGGCAATCCAGGATTAAAGAGATTGGGGGGTCCAAGTGATTATGTAGAAAGCTGGTTTTTGAACTTGAATCAGAGTAAAAAGTATGTCATGAAGTTCCAAAGGTTATGTTACCCTGGCCGAATTTTTTCTTTTTGTAGGTATGTTACAGATCATCTTTTGTTTTACATATACTTACTTTACACAGAGCCCATTAAAATTAATTCATTAGATTTGAACTTCCTTTGATATAATCATATTCTAATCTGGTTTTTGTGTAAACTGGATTAGATTTAGGGCATTTAAAAAATTCCTTCAGTCCGGGTGCAGTGGCTCACGCCTATAATCCTAGCACTCTGAGAGGCCGAGGCGGGTGGATCGTTTGAGCTCAGGAGTTTGAGACCAGGCTGAGCAAGAGCAAGACCCCATCTCTACTAAAAAAATAGAAAGAAATTAGCTGGACAACTAAAAATATACAGAAAAAATTAGCCAGGCACGGTGGCGCATGCCTGTAGTCCCAGCTACTTGGGAAGCTGAGGCAGGAGGATCGCTTGAGCCCAGGAGTTTGGGGTTGCTGTGAGCTAGGCTGACGCCACAGCACCCACCCTGGGCAACACAGTGAGACTGTGTCCCAAAGAAAAAAATTTAAAAAAAAATTCCTTCAGTAATCAAATATTGATAGATATTTCCTTGGGTTGATTTTTACTTATGATTAATCTTATCCCATTATTTAAAATAATGCTTTCAGTGTTTCAAATCTTCATAGTCTCATTACTAAAATGAAACAACTTTTATAAAAAAAATTTTTTTAAGACTTTTTTTTCTTAAGCAAATAGAGACAGGGTCTTGCTCTTGCTCAGGCTGGTCTGGAACTCCTGAGCTCAAACGATCTGCTCGCCTCGACCTCCCAGAGTGCCAGGATTATAGCTGTGAGCTACCGTGCCCAGCCTGAAACAACTTTTAGATCACTTTGTTGTTACCTTTGCTGAAATTACTGGATGAATAAGGATAATAATAATAGTAAAAATAGTAAAAATACAACAATAACATTAATGATAGAATAAAATGTTTATTTGGCATAGGCCTCTCAGTTCTTTACATATATTATTTTTTTCTTTGCAGATATTGTTTTTACTCTCGTGTCCCTAGCACTAGAACAATTTTGTTGCATAGTTGATGCTCAATAAATATTTGTTAAATGAATGAGAAAAACAGTGTTGGGCCACGGTGGTGGGTAGAATGGCAAGCAGGAAAGATTTGAGTGCAGAAGAGGGAAGAGGTAGAGGAGTCTCATAGCTAAGTAAGCGCCATTGATTTGTAATTTGGTGTGAGGTTAGTTAAACTTGTAAAACTGGGGAGAAGAAATAGCTGAATTCTTACAAAGACATAATATTGTGTAGTCTGTTAAAGGAATTTTCTTCTAGGAAGGAGTCCTTCTTTACTTATCTGAATTGCTTGGATCTAATACTGTGTGAATTAAGGGATTATCTGCATCGCCACCCACCAAACCTATCCCCATCCTTTCTCTGTATCTAGGATCCAGGAATTCTTTTTTTTTTTTTTGAGACAGAGTCTCGCTCTGTCCCCCTGATAAAGTGTCATGGGGTCAGCCTAGCTCAAGGGATCCTCCTGTCTCAGCCTGCCGAGTAGTTGGGACTACAGGCGCATGTGCCACCAAGCCCGGCTAATTTTTTCTATTTGCAATTTTTTCTATTTGCAATAGAGGCTCTTGCTGAGACTGGTCTCGAACTCCTGATTTCAAGTGATTCTCCCGCCTCGGCCTCCCAGAGTGCTAGCATTACAGGTTTGAGCCACCGCGCCTGGCCAGGATCCAGGAATTCTTGTTCTAGAACTTTTTCTTCTCCAGATCCAGACTTGGATGTGCTCTCACAAGCCCTGTAACCTCCAAGTCAGCCCTGTTGCCAGGGGTAACCCTACTTCCCTTGTCAGGAAGCAACTCAGACACAGGCTAACTTCGTTTTTAATCTGAGGTTGCAAGATCTACGGTTTGACATTTTCTCCTTCTGAATCTCTCACAGTTTGCTATTGACACAACCAGGGAATGAGGTTGAATGTGGACGGTTTCGGGGCTCTCCTCTGGGCTTCTCGGCCTTTTCCGGAATAGGCCTCCTTGCTCGGAACTCCGGCCCTGTGGACCCGAGTGGGTGCGGGGATGAAATGCTGGATGCCTCTGGAGGGGCGAGGGTCTGGGAAGAATTCTGATTAGCTTTACACCCAGCCTCCGGCCACTGAATCGGGGTGTGTTACCACGTAGGCGGGGCCGGCCTGCGTGCTCGTCTGCCATTGGCTGGGGACTCCCGGGCTGGAGACATAAGCCAGTGCAGAAAATCGGGCACTAACTGTGCTGGCCAGACGCGGCGGAGACAGTTTTGCTCGGCTCAGCGGAGCGGATCGGAGCTGCAGAGAGCAGCCTCTATCAGAGGGCGTCTGTTGGAGGACTATGGAGGACGGGTACGGTGGGCACCAGGCTCGGGAAACCCCGGAGGCCCTTGGGGAGGGGAAATGGCTGTGTGACCTGGAAACCTGGCACACTGGAGTCCCAGGGGGTCAGAGCACGGCGCGAGTGCCCTGGAGACACAGAGAGGCCTGGCACAGAGCCTGGCGTCAGGGGCAAAGCGGCAGAACAGTACGATAGCCAGCGCAGGCAGGAACCAGCTCGGGAATCGAGCTGGGGTGGCGCCACCGGAGCAGGAAGGGATTGGTTAGTGCAGTGTAGGCTACTCCATAAAAGGAGCCGTTGTGTGTCTGTGTGTGTGTGTGTTAGGGATGCAAGTAGAGAGAGAAACATAGCCCCCATCCCAGGCCAAGAAGAGATCTCCTCACCTCATGCGCTCTTCACAAATTCCCATTCTAGGGTCTAGGTAAAGCCGCGAGGTACTTTTGGTGCCCAAATCCGGAGTTCCTTCGTTGGAGGAAATATTGCTCACCTCCCTTGCCAGCTCCACTCCTTCCCTCTCTCCAAATTGGAGATCTAATTAACCAGCTGGAAATGGAGTCTCCACAGAGAACAGGAAATCTTATTCATCGAACTAAACAACAGACTCCTGCCCACTCCCGTTCCACCCCACACTGTTAAAAACCCTTCTCTCTGTTTTGGTCCTGGAATTCCCAGTCCAAGTGACCAGCATTAGGGATCACAGTTGTATTTGGATGCTCAGGGATCCAGAGTGTTCCTGGGGGACTGATAGCCAATGAGTAAGTCCTGTGAGCTATGGCGAGACATGCCAGGTGGCCACGGCTTCACACTTCATTCATTTTCTTTGCACCTCTTGGGGATGCTATTTGATCAACTTTTTACCACCTTCCTGTGTCTCTGCCCACCCACGGACCCCTTGCCCAGCTGGTTTCCCAGGCTCTGCTTCTGAAGAAAAAAATTTCCTTTGGAGGCTTGTTTAGTAATGTACACTTCGTTTCTATGCCTGAAGGCAATCTTTGGTCTTCCCAGATGAGTGTGAGAGAATTGGACTTAGAACTGTGAGAAAAGTTCGGATTGATTCTTGCTGATGTAGGAATTCTGGGTGTTTGTCCTTAGGTTCCTGAAGAGCAAAGAGCCTCAGTGGAGAGAAGGGAAGACGGGAGCAGTCAAGGAGGGAGAAGAAGGGCAGGAAGGAGCCCACAGGCAGGTGGAAAGCAGGAGAAAGATTCAAGTACTGTGTGTAACAGAGCCATAGGTCTTTGGAGTTTGTTAGCAATTTTTAAAATCATTTTCAAGCTGAGCCTATAAGGTATAGATGGGGCCAATTACATTCCCTTGCTTCATACTTGAGGAAAGAAATTTAAGCACAAATTACTTACCTAAAAAGACAAAATCGAACTAGAATCCACATTGAATTCTGCTTGCCTCTAGATCAGAAATTCCTAAGCTTAGCTTTTGAATCAGAATTACCTGAGGCATTTTTGTGAAAATGCAGATTCTGGTGTCTGTCCCCATAATTATTAATTCGTAGAAGTGGGGACCAGAATCTGTATTTTTACAAGCTTCTGCTGAGAATTTGTGCTGTCAGTCCTGGTTTAGCCTTTGACAGCCAGTGTTGTGGATTAGGTCTGCTTTTTTGTGCAGTGGCTTATCTGGTCTCTGGTCTTGAATTACTCCTTGTGATTCTATATGGGAAGGGTCTGTGTGGGCCTGGGCATCCCAGAACTAAGGATCCAGAGGAGCCAAGAATGGCATATAGACCTCTACTAGGAGTGTTCTGTTGCTGGCAGTCAACAGATTTAGCCCTTAATCTTGGGCTTAGGAAGCAACTGGAGTGATGAGAGTTGGAAAAGAAATTGGTTTTATCCCTGCCCTCAAGCCCTCAAGTTAGTTAGTCTTAATTACATTTTGAGTGTGCTTAGGGCAAAGGTAGGGAGAATACTAAGGAGGATTATATTAGGCTTGTCACAGCCTTCAGGAAGTTCTTATTCTTTCTTTCTTTCTTGTTTTGGAGAGAGTCTTGCTCTGTTGCCTGGGCTAGAGTGCTGTGGGGTTAGCCTAGCTCAAACTCCTGAGCTTAAGCAATCCTTCTGCCTCAGCCTCCCAAGTAGCTGGGACTACAGGCATGTGCCATCATGCCCAGCTAATTTTTTTTTTTCTATTTTTTTTTGGGGGGGGGCTCGCTCGAGCGCTGGTCTTGAACTCCTGACCTTAAGGGATCCTCCCACCTCAGCCTCCCAGAGTGCTAGGATTACAGGCCTGAGCCACGGTGCCCAGTCACCTTCAGGAAGGTCTTAATCCCATTTTGATTACTCCCCCTGGCCTCCCTCCTTGGGCCCAGCCCTTTTTATTCACTTTGATTTGACTGTTTCATTGCAGTTCTCTGTAGACTTTGGTCTTTCTAAATCTTTGTCATAAGGAGAGGTATTAAGCCCACCAATGGAAGCAACACTGGAATTGGGGCTGTTGGTGGAAACTTAGACTTCATAAACTTTTGCCAGGCCCTGGAGTACAAGGAGTTTCATGTCAGATTTTCAATGGGCTTGATTCAGAGGGGTGAGTGAGTGGGTGGGTGAGCATAGTATGGCCTTCATCTGTGGAATTTTCTCCGTCCCCTGCTGCCTTAGTGTACCTCCCAGCCCTTTTTGCATTGAAGGTCATTTGTCTATGATGCCCTTGGAACAGATTTTCACTTTGGTTTTATTTATTTTTTCTCCTAGATACACATATGAGGATTATCAGAACACTGCAGAATGGCTTCTGCGTCACACTAAACACCGACCTCAAGTGGCAGTGATCTGTGGTTCTGGATTAGGAGGTCTGGCTGATAAAGTAACTCAGGCCCAAATCTTTCACTACAGCGACATACCCAATTTTCCCCAAAGTACAGGTACTGGTGGGGGCAAGAGTGGGGGAAAGCAGGGGATGGGACTGAGGGATGTTGATGGGCTTCTGGGAACCCAACCAGGGAAGCCAATGTTTCTACTCCTAGATCTGGTGTTTGACTGAAGACACATAAGAGAGGAGAAAAAGTCCATCATAAATCAGAATGATGGAAGGATTTCCCCTAATGGAAATCTCATAATAGACAGGGCATGTGTGTGTCAGTGGGCCATGACGACATCTTTCGTACGTTTTACTGACTCAACTTCTTAGAGCTCTGCAACACCTCCAGCATGTGCCTCCTTCCATAGACCATCATCACCACACACACACACACACACACACACCAAATTTCTTCCAGCCTACAGCTTACATGTAAAAAGCAGTGTCTCTAGCCTCCTAGGAAAAAGTCAAGCCTCCTCTGTCCAATGTCTTCCTGCCATTCCCCATCTCCTCCTCCGTAGGATAAGACACGGCAACAAATGAACACACAGACTCATGTTCTTGCAGACACATATACAGATAATACAATTGGCCCTCTATCTGTGTCTGAGGTTTCACATCTGTGGATTCAACCAGCCATGAATCAAATATTCAGAAAAAAAAGCCCAATAAAAATTAATAGTATAGCTGGGCGTGGTCACTCACACCTGTCATCCTAGCACTCTGAGAGGCCTAGGCGGGAGAATCGCTTGAGGTCAGGAGTTTGAGACCAGCCTCAGCAAGAGTGAGATCCTGTCTCTACTGAAAATAGAAAGAAACTAGCCAGACAACTAAAAATAGAAAAAATTAGCTGGGCGTGGGGGTGCCCGCCCATAGTCCCAGCTACTCAGGCGGCCACCCGTACACTTGTGCCCAGGAGTTTTTTTTTTTTTTTTTTTTTTATTATTACTCCAAGGTATTGTGAGGGTACAAACATTCTAGTTACACTTCATGTCTTTGCCTTCCCCAAATGCAGGTTAAAGGAGTGCCCTTCCCTCCCTTCAGTGCTCCCCATGTCCCCTAGTTGTAGATTCACCCCCCATTCCCCCAATCCCTGGAGAGTATTTCTGCCATGTGATCACCCTAGTGTTGATCAGTCAGTACCAATTTGATGGCGAATACAAATGGACCCCATTCTTCTGCCCTTGTGGTGTCTCACTTTGGATGATGGGCCTGAGTTTAGTCCAGGAAAGTATAAGAGGTACTAGATCATTGTCATTTCTTATGATTGAGTAATATTCCATTGTAAACATATACCAAATTTTGGTAATCCACTCATGGATTGACGGGCACTTGGGTTGTTTCCACA
>CAUYSK010082904.1:0-36624 GCA_963575035.1 Avahi laniger | reverse complement strand
AATAGCATATAATATAAATATTACTTTGCTAAATAAAATTGCTTTACCTAGGACCTATTTAGTTAGATATTTTTACAAGTAAACCTTAATAAGCAGATCTCCTAGACTGGGTAAAATGGCCACAAGCCAGAGATGATAAAGTTGGAAAGGAGCAAATTTTCAGGTTTGCAAATTTTATGAGACTTCTCTATGGAGAGCCAGTCATAGTTGGCCTCTGGGATTGATCTACGGCCTATTTTATGTTTATTCCAAGAAACAGGATATGGGCCTTTTCTGCTCCCTTTGTTATGATTTGAATCACATTCCCCCAAATTCCTTTGTTTAAGTTATAACCCCCAGTACCTCAGAATGTAAACAAATGTAGAAATAAGATCATTACAGATGTAATTAGCTAATGTGAGTTCATATTGTAGTAGACTGGGCTCCAACACAATATAACTGGTGTCCTTACAAATAGTGGAGATTCGGACGCAGACATGCACACAGCGGGAATGCTATATGAAGATGAAGGCAGAGATCAGGGCGATATTTCTACAAGCCAAGGAAGATGAAAGATTGACAACAAACCCCCAGGAACTCAGCAATAGGCATGGAACAGATCGTCTCTCATAGCTCTCGGAAGGAAGGAACCCTGGTGACACCCTTGATCTCAGCCTTCTAGTCTCCAGAACTGTTGGACAATAGATTTCTGTGGTTTAAGCCACCCAGTTTGTGGTACTTTGTTGTGGCAGCCCTAGAAAACTAATACACCTGCAGTACTAAAGTGAACTAAAGTGAACAGACGCACATTCATTTTCTGAGGCAGTCAGTTCTCTCAAATGAGCTGCACAGAGGTAAAACCTCAGGCTACTGGCCATACAACACTTTCAAAACGTAGAGAAGATAGAATCAATAGGCTTAGATGCTGCTACAAATTCATTTGTGTCATCCGTCAATAACATAATCCTTGTGGTCAATCCATATCAAATTCATTCCAGCAAATGATTTTCGATGATATCAAAAGAAACCACCCCCTCTATTCATTTTTCAGAAGCATGTGTCAGCACTCTCTGAAGTCTGCACTGATCTCTTTCCAATAGCTTTCCCTGCTTTGAGGTAAGGACCTGATAAAAGCCCAGTTAAAGAGGTTTGCCATTGACCAGGGCACTTTTCTGAATAAAACTAAAAGCAACTGGTACCTTTCAGTCCATTAGAGTAAGAAGCACCTACCAGAGGCTCAACAGCAATTAAAAGTTACAAGACACTGAATGTCCCCAGTGGGTCCTGTATAGGTGAGAGATAAACAAACATTGAACTGGAAAAGTGCAGTATATTACGGTGCTCTGTACATTTGAATCAAAGCCCTGGTTGAGCTCTGCAGCCGTTTACTGCCAGGGTTTTTCTATCTGCAACTGGTTCCCTTTGCAGCAGTTCCCTAGAATTGTTCATCACATTTATTAAGTGCTCATGTGTTGATAGGCTCGATGGATAGATAAATAAATAGAACTAAGTCTCTAGAATTGATTTCTGGATTCATTTTTATCACTCCTAAGTTCAGCCTTTGTTCCTTTTTAAGAGCGCTAGATTAGATGTTGGTGCTAATCTCTTACCCACTCACAAAATAGAGTTTCTAGATATTCCAGTAAACAGACTCTCCTTCTTGGTGAGGTTTGACTTAATGCTATATCTCTTATTTGGCATTAAATGTACCTCACTTTTCAAAACATGTCAAAATCTGTATCTAGCTCAGTAGTCCATTTGACAGATATTACTGCCCTGTGTGTTTACTCAGTTGTTATAAAAATAAGTTTTACAAATTGATCAAAATTTGGTGGGCACATAAACTACAGCACAGATTGAGGGCCACTGATTTATTGTTGGCTGGATTTCAGATTTATTTTATCTCCCCTGAAGGAGCCCTAGAATCTCTTTAATATATGTTATCAATTAACCACTGTAATCATTGCTGTGTGTGTATCAAGATATCAGAATAAGCACAAACATGCAGCATCGTTCTGTACAGCTACAGCAGTAGTGATGGAGATGAGTTCATGATTCACAACTGTGATCCCCAGAAAAAAAGGCAGCAGTGAATTGGCAAACACATAAGGCCAGCAATTTTTGTCTGGTTATTCTTCTACTAAGAAAGGCATGATTAGTAAAAATGCATCTGTCCATTTCCTCTCTTGATCTAGACAGTTGGAATCCTTATTACTTCTTTCTTTGACATGGTGAGTGACGATGCCCTGCCATGTGAAGGACAAGAGTGACACAGATTTTTGGGAAGAGAAAGGCCAGGTTGTTTTAGCCTTTGAACACAACAAAGATGGCACTAATGACCCATCATCAATACATATGTTTTACCTTGTTTATCCAGTGGTCAGGATGGGTTTCTACCCAACCAGTTTATAAGTTCTTTAGTATTTTTTTAAACAGATTGGATCTGTAAGGGTCTAGCCTGAAGCTGGAGGATGGAGGGGGCAGGCGATGGCCTGGATTAAAGCCAACACCAGGAGATGACTGGCCTCATGGCCTCGGCCTCATCAACACGATGCTGTCATCTGAGAGAAGCATGGAAAGTGGGGAAACCATGGGTCGCGGAGTCAGACACACCTGGGTGGGAATCCCATGTCTGCCACTCACGAGCTACGTCTCATCGTAAAACTTACTCGAACTCTCTCAGTAACTCAATTTCCTTTGATTTAAATTGAGGAGAGTAATAGTACCTTTCTCTCACCTTTCTTGGGTACGTATTGTGAGACAGCATATGTTAAAAAAGAAAATATATTGAAAAGTACCTGCCACAGTGTCTGGAACTAAGCACGTATTTAGCTGCGAATCTCTCTTGCTACTTTCTTTATAACCAAATCCGGATGCCGGAAATGTTACCAGTGACTCATACAGCTCTGCTTGCAAAATACTGCTGCCCTTTAAGTCCGGAACACATGAACAAATCAAAATCCAATTTGGACAAATCTACATATTCTTTTAAAATCAATAAAAATAACTTTTACCTTTATGGGACCTCTAATTGCTCAATGACATAGACCCAGTTGTTTTTTTCACCACTGTACGATTGGTGCAATGTGATGTGAAAGAGAGGTAGATATTTTGCTAAAATATGAATGTAGATGCTTTGAGTGCATGAATTATGCATAGCTAGTTACTATCTGTCTGCTAGGAAAAAAAGTGTCCTGCTTAAGATCAGGATTTGGGAAACAATCAGAAAATATAGGCATTGGTAATAAATGAATCTCTTCATAATTCTGTGTATATCATATATGTTCCCTTTTATTTGATCTTATGCATTTTTTTGTTGTTGTTAAAATAGAGATCACTTTATTGGTGGTAAGGCATCGTCACAGTGTTTATGGAGAGAAGGGATTTGTTTATTCTCTTGTCTGAATTTAGACAGAAGTCTCTCAAGGACCTTGTACTTTTTTGTAATGTTTCCTCTCACCTAGAATAATGCTGGCCACACAGGAAGTGAATCCTCATTGATTAGAACTGAGTGAGTCAGAACACACAAATGTGACCAAGAATAAAGAACAGGATGACTCAGAGAGGAGCGAGAGGAACCACGTTTGGATGGAGGAGTAGGAGGAAGAGAGAAGGGACTTCAGTGTGCGGAAACGGCAACTGCTCTGGGGGTGGAGCTGCTTGGAGATGCAGGCCTGATAGAATCCAAATGCAGTGTCTGAAACATCAGCCAAAAAAGATCCCGTTTTATATTACCCTGTGAAACCAGAGAGGGATCTATTTGTATTGGTTGTTCATATTAGCCTCCTTACCTTCTGGTCTTTGTTCAAATGTCAACCTATTAATAGGATTTTCTTTCACAAACCTACTTAAGATCCATCATCACCATCCCCTAAACTACTCTCATTATTTTAACTTTTAAAAATTATTATTTTAATATTTTCTTCATAGCACTTATCATCATCCCACATACTAATGTTACACATACCCCTTTTATAATATTGGCTCCATAATTGCAGGATTTTTTTTCACTGTTAGATCTCTAGCATCCAAACTAGTATGTGGCGCATAGTAGATGCTCAACGTGGCTGGAGTAAGTGAATGTATTAATAAGTGAATGAATGGGTAAATTGAATGTCTACTGCATCTCTAGTACTGTGCTAAGTGGGTTCTAGGAAAATAGAGGCAATAAAGCAGGGTCTCTGTCCTCAAAGTGATTGTAAAGGCAGACAAGTAAACAATAGTCCCCAAACATTAGGGTCAGTGGCTGCTCGTGGTAGAGGTAAGTGTGGGTTTCTGTGGGATCACAGAGAAGAGACCTCTAACCTGGGCTGCACTAGGACATGAGAGGCTCAGATAAGTCTTCCTTGAATGAGTGAAGTCTAAGCTGTGACATGGGTAGAAATCAGTTAGATATTAAGGGGAAACAAGGCCCCAGTCCCGCAACGGAAGTCTTGAGTATGCACAGCCTCACTCCGAAACATTAAATACAATGATCAATTAACCAAAAGTATAAACCTAACTGGTGTGTATGTATCTCTGATCAGGGACCTTAGCAAGCAAGGAGAGACTGTCGTCAGAGCTGTGATTGACTGATAGATTCCAAAGCCGATCATTTAAGACAAGGCCCTGGATTAGCCATTCAAAAATAAAGGCAGATGCCCCATGGCAATGAGAAGAAGTCAAAGAAGATAATATGAAATTTATTTCCTTTCCTAAGGAATACACCAGGAATATTTATAATTCAATGAAGAGATTATTTAACTATTTTAGAAAAAACAAAATTATATAATTTTTGAAGTCAAGACTGTAAAGATATCAGCCATGTATGAAGATAATAATATCATCTACTTTGAGCCCGTGGTGTGCTGAAATTGACTGGCTCATGAGAACCAATTCTTTAACAATGGGCTCACAGGATTTGTGGATGTTTAACATCCATTATTAAAAATTAAATCACATATACTTTTGCTATAGACTGAATGTTTTTGCCCCCCTCTCAAATCATTGGTTGAAACCGGATCCCCAGTGTGAAAGTATTTGCACATAGGGCCTTTCGGAAGTGATAAGGTCATCAGGGTGGAGCCCTCATGAATGGGATTAGTGCCCTTATACAAGAGACCCCAGAAAGTTCCCTTGTCCCTTCTGCCATGTAAGGACACAGCTAAAGGCACCATCTATGCACCAGGAAGAAGGCTATCACCAGACACGGAATCTGCCAACACCTTGATCTTGGACTTTCCAGCATCCAGAACTGTGAGAAATAGATTTCTGTTGTTCATAAGCCACTTTGGTATTTTGTGATAGTAGTCTAAACAAACTAACATAATTTTCATTACATAAATTATATTAAAACAAAGGTGATAAATACTCTAAACTTACCAGTTCCTACTGGTTTTACTAGTATAGATTTTACCATTTGCTCTGCTTTGGAGGTAATTTATATCCATTGTTATCTGCACCGTGGAATTATCATGTCTGCTACTGTGCATCTCTTCCCAAACTCTGTGTTCAGTAGTATGTTAATAGCTAGAAATGAGCCACAGTAAGATTATTGACAGCATGGAAATTGGAAAATGCTGAGAAACAGGTGTCTCCTTCTCAAAGAGACAGTCATTAAACATTTTCTAGCACATCAGTGCTTTGAGTCCAAAGACCTAATAGTGTCGAGGGTCCGCCAGACTCAGCCACAGAGCAGACTTGTGTCATAAATGTGGTTGCTCAATACTTCTTAAATATTTTTCTTATATTTTGCTAGTTTCCTCTATTAGAGTCCTATAAGCTGCTTCCAACCTCCCTTGCCCCTAGGCACAGGCATATGACTTGAGAAGGAGGTGCTCCTGGAAATCCTGTTTCTGGCAGGGTTGGCGGAGTGTGGTGGGGACACTGCTTCTACGGTGGCCCTCTGGGTCTCCTGTGCTGTGAGAACTTTGCCATCTGTGTGCGCCCTGCCACGGGTAGGTTACACCTTCAAGGAACTGACAGAGTGATCTGGCTCTTGTTCAGGGATAATCATCCTCAGAGCTGAGCTTCAGTCTGGTTTTCCAGCTGTGAGCTTTTGGAAATCCTGTGATCTTCCCCTTTAATCAATTTATCTTCAGCTTGAAATACCTAGATGGTTTCTAAGGTTTGAAACAAAAAAGCTGGATTAATGCAGCAGCTTATTTCTATTTTAGCAGATATGAATAAAACTATAATTGTTTAAAATGTGACATTGTAGGAAAATACAATTATATTGCATAGATTAAAAGCTTTACTACCAATTTATTTATGTTTTATTTTAAAAAGTTGGAAAATATACAAGCATGTATTACCCATGACTCACCACTGATAACATTTAATATTTCTTTCTTCCTCTTTTTCTATGCAGTACATATCTTAATAAGAGCAAGCTCATACTATTTATATTGCCTTGAACTACACCACATTGGTGACATTAGTTACAGATATTTGATGAGCATTACCTGTGTTTGCCTTTCTGAATCAAAATTAATTCATGTCTCAATTTACATATAGCTTATATGAGGATTTTCTTTTGAATCAGTTTTTCTGAAACTTTATTAAGATAAATGTTTTATTTTTAGAGAGACAATCTGATGTCCTGGAACAGGCATGGCCTTTGTAATTTATTTATTTATTGTCATTTATTTGATAATGATTATTGAATGTCTACCATGTGCTGGAGATGAGGCAATGAGTGCTCAGACAAAATCACTGCCCTCAGGGAACATATACTTTGAGAAGGGAGATGGACAATACAGCTAGTGAGCAAGTAAATTATAGAGAATGGTAACTGTGATAAGGTTATGCAGAAAAATAAAGCTGCATAAAGAAGATGGGGAGTGCTGGGGGTGGGAAGGTGTTTACAGTTTTAAATGGGGTGGTTAGGGTAGGACTCACTGATGGGAGACATGACACTTGAGCTGGGACTTAAAGGTGAGAAGCTTTCTGGGAAAGAACCTTCCAGGCAGGGAGAGGAGCTAATGGAAGGGCCTATTTGAGGGAAGCTGAGGAAGCCAGCGTGACTGAAATGGAATGAGCAAGGGAGAGAGTAGTAGCAGATGAAGGAAAGGAGAAAGTTTGGATCGTTTTTTATTGTTGGATCATTATGATTGTTGCAAGGAGTTTGGCTTTTATAGTAAGTCAAATGGGAGCCATCGGATTATTTTGAGTGGAGGGGAAACAGAATTTGATTTATGTTTTAAAGGTACCACTCTGACTTCTAGAGACCTTGAAATGGCACTTTATTTAAACAGATTTGCCAATAACATGTACAATTGAGACATTTCTGTTGAAACTATTTTTATACAAGGAAGTTTTAAAAAAATGATAATTAACAAAATTAAAGACAAAAAAAGTCTTTTTACAAAAAGATATCACTCTGATTTCTGCTATTCGGAGTGTTGTCTGTGAAACAGGCACATCAGCATCTCCTGGAGCATGTTAGAAAGGCAGACTGTCAGGGCCCGCCTCAGATCTGCTAAATCAGAATCTGCCTTTAATAAGATCCCTAGGTGACTGTGTGCACAATATAGCTTGAAAACCAGTAGCATGTACTTAGGAGGAGTGTAAGAGAAAAAATCCAGACGTAGTTAAGAGGCTTTTGTTCTACTTCTGGTAAGAGTTGATAACAGCATGGACCAGGGTAGTATCAGTGGAGGTGATGGGAAGAAAAACTGGATGTGAGGTGTAAGAGAAACGACAAACCAAGAATGATTGCATGGCTTTTGGACTGAAAAATGGAAGGATGAAGAGTTATCATTAACTGAGTTGGGGGAAAAAAACAGATGGAGTATATATGATCAAATTATGTTTGAGGTGTGTGATGGTTAATCTTACATGTCAACTTGGAAGATGTTTTTGGATGAGATTAACATTTAAATCAGTCAATGTTGGGTGAAGTAGATTGGCCTCCATAATGTGGGTGGGCCTTGTCCAATCGTTTGAAGGGCTGAATAGAACAAGACTGTTCTCCCCAGGCAAGAGGGAACTCTGTAATAGACTGCCTTCAGACTGGAATTGCACCGTCAGCTCTCCTCGGTCGTCAGGTTGTCAGCCTTTGAATTAGAACTATTATATATCATTGGTTCTCCTCTCTCGAGCCTGCTGGCCCACACTGCAGAGTTGGACTTGCCAGTCTCCATAATAACATGAGCCAATTTCTTATGCTAAATCTCTTTAAATGTACACACATATAAATTTGTATGTGTGTGTATATATATACGTGTGTGCATATATATGTGTGTATGTGTGTGTATATATAAAGAGATTTATTCTTGTTGGTTCTATTTTTCTGGAGAACTCAGAGTAACACAACATATTAAATAGTTATTTAAGTCTAGAGTTCAGAGAGAGACCCAGTCTGGAGATATAAAATTGAGAATCACCAGCATATAATCTAAATTTAAAGTCATCGGATGAAATAAAATGACTAAAGAAATGAAGTAAATGAAAAACATAAGCCAAAAAGATTTAACCTCTGGGGCCCTCCAATGATACGAGTTCGGAGAGAAAAGAATCAGCAAAGATTAAAAAGGGGCGGGGGAGGGTGGTGAGGGAAAGGAAGAAGAAGAAAAATCAGGTGAATTATGAAAACCAGGGAATAGCCTGGAAGCCAGATGAAGGATTGTTTAAGCAAAAGTTGTGATTAATGTGTCTAATGCTATCAATAAGTCAGGTAAGATGAGGATTGAGAATTAAATGTAACAAGATAAAAGTCTCAGATGACCTTGACAGGGGCAATGCCCAAAGAGAGGTGGGGCTTTGAAAACCTGACTGAATGAGTTCAGGGGGGAGGGGGAGGAGGATGAGTAGACAGTTACATTTGCGTATGTGCGTTGAATCTTACTTTTTTATTTTTTAAAGACTAACAGACTATTTTTATAGCAGTTTCAGGTTTACCAGGAAAATTGAGCAGAAAGTAGAGTTTCCGTACACTTCTCACCTCCTATACAGTTTCCCCTATTATTAACATCCTGAATTAACGCAATATGTTTGTTACAAGTGATGAATGAATATTGATACATTATTGTTAACTAAAGTCCACAGTTTACATTAGGGATCATTCTTTGTGTTGTATAGTTCCGTGGATTTTGACAAATATATAATACCATATATCTACCATTACAGTTAAATTTTTGATTCACAGATCATGTGTTTATTAGCTGTGTGATCTTGAATAAATTACTTCAAACCGAGTCCCTATAAATTGTTACGGTTAAATAAGATAGTATAGCTGAAAAGGGCTAGCATATAGGCTGGCACCTATTAAATGTTAATTATCTTGCATACTCACTTTTGAATAAAAACCAGGAGATTTAATCAAATACTTATAGTTTTCTTAAAATAAAACTTGCAATTTTATAATAACTTAAATGTTTCTTGCTTAATGTGACTTTTAAAAAAATTTAGGACATGTATCTTCCCCGAATAGCGATTTTACTACCATAATGGTTAGTATTTGACCCAGATGACCTTTTTGGTTCAGGGTAATAAAGAGGCCAAGGCATCAGTTGATCTCTATATGGGTCAGTTAGTTCTACGATAAGAAAAACGGTTACATTGCCACAGATAGCACATCTCAGGAACTCTGGCCATCCATCTCTCAGACTGAAAGAGGCTTCAGCCTGAGCATGCAGACTTCCCAGTGCAATCTCATCACTTTTAGAGAAACAGCAAATGCTATCAGACACTCAAGCAATAGAACACATTCTTACGTAAAAAGCCTTACGTTTCTACATTCTGTGGAGTTTTTGGTAGAAGGAGTTTAAACATCGCATGGGTGGTTCATTAGATAACCTTTAAAGACACATTTCACTTGATTCCTGTACAAAATTTATTTAAAAGTTAGTAAAGTAAGTGTGGGATTCTGGGGTCAGAGAACTGTACTCTTAAAGAAGAAAATAATAATTGCCTTTGAAAGGAAATCTGTTTGAAAACTTGGTTTTGATGGACTTGATAGAACAAAAGAAAGATAAGTATTTATCACCTCACATTTCCACCAGGAAGCTTTTATTTATACATTCTGTTTCTGTGTTGAGATTCCCTATTTGTAAAGTCACTGTCATTATATTTCAAATGTAGTTTATTTTAATTCTTCAAATATATTTAGAATAGGTTTTTAAAATCTTTGTAAAATCTGACATCTAGTTTCACTTACAGCTGATTTTTTATGGACTGATAAGAAGGAGTCAAATGTTGTTGCTTTGAAAGTATCATACACAGGCATACCTCAGAGATATTGCAGGTTTGGTTCTAGACCACTGCAAAAACCAAATATTGTAATAAAGTGAGTCACACAAATTTATTGGTTTTCCAGTGCACATAGAAGTTATGTTTACAAAACTTAAGCCTGTTAAGTGTACAATAGAATTATGTCTAAAAACTAATGTACATACCTTAAATAAAAATACTTTATTGCTAAAAAAATATGCTAGCTATCATCTGAACCTTTAGTGAGTAATAATCTTTTTGCTGGAGGAGGGTCTTATCTCAGTGTAGATGGCTGCTACCTGATCAGGATGGTGTTTGCTGGAGGTTGAGATGGATGTGACAATTTCATAAAATAATACAACAATGAAGCTTCCATATAAGTTCCTTTCACAAAACCATTTCCCTATAACATGCAAGTTCAACAGTATTTTACCCACATTAAAACTTCTTTCAAAATTGGATTCAATTTTTCATTCTGTTCTTCATACTGGATAATTGCCATGGATTTCTTCTCAAGTTCACTGATTCTTTTGACATCTCAAATTTGACATTGAGCTCATCTAGTCAAATTTTCATTTCTTTTTGTAATTTCTAATTTTAGAATTTCCATTTGGGTCTTTTTATGGCAAGAGTTTTATTAAGAAATACTGCCACTGCTTTATTAACAAAGTTTATGTAGTCTTCTAAATCCTTGGCTATCATTTCAAAAATGTGTGCAACATCTTCATCAGGATTTCATCTCAGAAAAACTACTGTCATTGCGTCATTACTCATCCATGAGAAGCAACTCTTCATCCATTCAAGTTTTACTATGAGATTGCAGGAATTCAGACATATCTTCATGCTCCATATGTCTAATTCTAGGTTTCTTACAATTGCCACCACATCTGCAGTTATTTCCTCTACTGAAATCTTCAACCCTACAAAGTCATCTGGAATCAACTTCCACCAAACTTCTTTTAATTTTGATATTTAGACATCCTCCCATGAATCACAAATGTTCTTAATGGCATCTAGAATGGTGAATCCTTTCTAGAAGGTTTTCAATTTACTTTTCCCAGATCTATCAAAGGAATCACTATCTAAGGCAGCTATAGATTTAAAAAATGTATTTCTTAAATAATAGGTCTTGAAAATCTTATACTTCGATCCATGGACTACAGAATGAATGTTGTGTTAGCAGGCACAAAAACATTAATCTCTTATTCATCTTCATCAGAACTCGCAGGTGACCAGTGGCATTGTCAATAAACAGTACTATTTTGAGAGAAATCTCTTTTTTCTGAGCAGAATATCTCAACAGTAGACTTAAAATATTCAGTAAACCCTACTGTAAACAGATTTGCTGTCATCATTCTGGCTTTGTTGTTCATTTATAGAACACAGGCAGAGTAGATTTAACATATTAATAATTCTTAAGGGATCTGAAATTTTCAAAATAGTAAATGAGCATTGGCTTCAACTTAAAGTCACCAACTGCATTAGCCCCTAACAAGAGAGTCAATCTGTCCTGTAATGCTTTGAAGCTAGGCATTAATTTCTCCTCTCTAGCTATGAATGTCATAGATGTCACTTTCTTCCAATCTAAGGCTGTTTTTTTTACATTGAAAATATTAAATACGTTGTTTAGTGTAGTCATCTTCATTAGTTGTCTTGGGTAGATCTCCAGGATAGCTTGCTGTAGCTTCTCCATTAGCGCTTGCTGCTTTACCTTGTTTTAGAGATGACTTCTTTCCGTAAACCTCATGAGTCAATCTCTATAGTTTTGAGCTTTTTTTCTGCAGCTTCCTCAGCCTTCTCAGCCTTCAGAGAATTGAAGAGAGTTAGGGCCTTGCTCTGAATTAGGCTTTGGCTTAAGAGAATATTATAGTGAGTTTGATCTTCTATCTAGACCAGTAAAACTTTCTCCATATCAGCAACAAGGCTGCTTTACTTTTTTTTCATTCATGTGGTCACTAGAGTAGCATTTTTAATTTCCTTCAAGAATTTTTCCTTTGCATTTGCAACAAATGCAATCTGGCTAAACATTGGATGCAAGAGGCCTACCTTTTGACCTATCTTGGCTTTCAACATGCCCTCCTCAATATGCTTAATCATTTCCAGCTTTTGATTTAAAGTGAGAGATGTACAACTCTTCCATTGACTTGGACACATTGTAGAGTTATTGTTGACCTGATTTCATTATTGCTGTGTCTCAGGGAATAGGAAGGCCTGAAGAGAAGCAGAGAGATGGGGGAACAGCCATTTGGTGGAGCAGTCAGCATGCATATAACATTTATCAGTTAAGTTCATCTTATATAGGTGTGGTTTGCGGTGCCCCAAAATAATTACAATAGTAACATCAGAGATCACCAATCACAGATCACTGTAACAGATAAAATAATCATGAAAAAGTTTGAAATATTGAGAGAATTACCAAAATATGACACAGAGACATGAAGCAAACACATGATGAAAAAACAGTTCTGGTAACTCGGTTGACACAGGGTTGCCATAAACCTTTAATGTGTAAAAATCACAATATCTGCAAAGCACAATAAAGCAAATCAAAACAATAAGGTGTGTCTGTGTATTTTTTTTGTTAAAATATGAACTATTTACATAATGCCATATAGCAATTCTGACTTCTGACTTTTTTCCTGAGAATTTTAAAAATAAGTAGCTTACCAGAACTTAAACTGTATCTCCCATGGTGTTTGGTTGTTGATGTCCGTGGTATATTTTTGTTTGTTTTTGTTTTTGTTGTTTTAAGCCTGGCTATTTAGTGGTTGCCACATTGTCTGCATAATTGTGCATCCAGCTAAAGTTTGGGACAGTATTTATTCTTAAACACCTTGAACTTCTGTGTGTACTTTGGGGAACATGTGGAAATTTCAGCTAGCTTCCAACGTATCTTGGCTTTCACTTTCAGCTTGACTCTCTTAGCTCTCTTTGCATGCATACAGTTTTCCAATCAATCAGGGATATGTGGAGAGGTCATCCAGCCTTTCTATGACTCTCGCATGTCCATGATCTCCTGATTTTCTTTCTGGCTGGGCATTGCTGGAGTGAAATGCGATTGGGGTTTAAGGTTTGCAGAGCTATGTGTTTTATTTCCTTTAAAGTTTGCTATTTATTATCAGTGCTATCATGGCTTTTGCTCACTGACCTAAACGAAGTGTAATTCCTTTGGCAGAAAAGTTGATTGTTTCTCTGGACAGCTCCATAGGGGTAACAATGATGGTTTTGCTGAAAGAGTTAGAAGGTAGGGTGTGAGGAGGAGGGTAGAAGTGGTGGTGAAATGAGAGTGACCGTAGAGGCAGCCAGAGCTGCCTGCTGTTTTTGACTGAATAAATAATTAAAAATATTTCATAATAAATGATTTTCAATTAGATTTTTGCCTGTCATCAATTTTCATTGCCCCCCTAAATGATTGCTTTAGACAATTTTGTTGAATTTTACACTTTATTTTGGCAAGAATATTTATTTATAGACTTCTTCACTTTACCACAGCCAGAAATTATCCTTTCTCCTATTTGTTGCTTCACTCTTCTAGGATGTGATTTCTATCCTTAAGGTTACCTTCTATTTCAAAATGACTGCTATTGCTCAGCCATCACATTAAAGTTTCAGGTTAGAAAAACCAGAAAAAGTAAAAGTATAAAACTTGTGCCTCTCTTCCTGTTGATTCATGTCCCTTTAAGCAGCTTTTCTAGTTGTCTACACGTTTTGCTTACATGTCATTGGCCAGAAACTAATCACATGCCATGACAAGGTGCGTGGTATGTTGAGAAATGTTATCTTTTCGTTTCTATACAAATAGAATCAAGTTTCTTTTACTAAGGAAAAAGAGAAGAATAACTACTGAGTGGCAACTGGCATCTCTAACACATGATCTTTCAATTCTAGTGGAAGTCCTATGGTTCTTTTTCTGAAACAATGACCTGTAAATTCTCTCAATTGATGGAACACTTACGTTTACTCTGTAGGATTAATTTGGTATTTATCACATTTTCCTTTACTTGTCTCCTTTTTTTTTTAAATCCAACTATATGATAAGCTCTCTAAATGAGTGAGTTGTTTTTATACCTCTTTAGATCTACGTGCAGTGTTTAGCACAACACTTTGCATATAGTTGATAATAAACTTTTGTCAATTATTTTATTTCATTACCAAGAAAGAATGATGGCAGAATGGCAGAGCTAGGAGGGAATCAAGGTAAGTCTCAACTCTCCCTACTCCACCCTACCTTGTTCTCTCCCCAAGGTTTTTCCAGGATTGATTGACCCGGTTTCTGTTTCTCAAAATCACCTGGTAGTCCACATTTTTTATCTATGTCATTGGTAACTTTTTCCAGGGCTACTTTTCTTCATGTGAAACTCTTTTTCAAACCTCATTTTGTGTGGTTAATGACTGAGAGACAACTCCTTCAGATTGTCAATGGTTCTCTGTGAGGCAGGAGTTGGTAGCCATCCAGCGTCCCTGGGAAGAAGTCCATACTACAAATGATGACTTTCCAAATTGGCAAGAATCCTCTCGATTCAGCAGAAAGTATGCTACCTGGACAGACAGCAGAAATTGAATTTCCAAATTGCTTTTTCTCGCTTTAGGAACTTCCTAAAGCTCATTGCCAGTCAGGATGAGCTCTTATATCCCACTAACTCTAGGCACTTGATTTCCTGGGCTCCCCAGTCTAGGAAGAATCAGCCTGGGTCATTCTCCCCAGGTTACATTTTGAAAAAGAAGAAGAAATTTAAGAAAGGGGTCATTGCTTCTCAATTATCTGCAAGTGTATTGCTACAGCCTAAGAGAAGAAGAAAAATATGGCTGAGATTATTTTTAATAACTGCATACATTAATTTTTGACCCCAACATATTTTTTTTTGAAACTTCAGCTGTTTCTTATAAATTCTGAAAAAGCTATAACTTAACTTCCCTAGATATTTTTACCATGACTTTATTTCATTGTGACCTTCACAGATCTGTATATTTATCTGGCAAACTCCTTTTTTTCAGCCATTCCTTCCAAGTAACATAAACTAACTAGGTTAAGGCATTGAAGGTAAAGGCTCCCTCAAAGATAAGAAGAATTACCAAATATATTTAACAAACTGATTTATGTACACACACACACACACACACACACACACACACACAGTACCTCACTATTTAATCTATAATACATATAAAGCTGTGAAAACTAAAGGAAAGCAGTGGCTTGGAAATGTGGCCTTTGTGGTATTGCAGAGAAAATAGTAAATCCTAAATTGAGAGGTTTTGTAAACAGGGCTGTCTTAACTGACTAAACTAAGATTAGAATATTTGAAATGTAAGGAGATAATTTTTACTAATCTAGACCCTAGAAGGAGAGTATACAAAATTATTTTTAAATAATTACTTTCTTAACATTATTAGACTTGATTTCCTCACCTGTAAAATGAGACTGTTGAATCAGGATATCTCAGAAGCTTATTCCAGATCCAGGGTTTTACGGCTCTGCAAAATCAGCTGTCTGAAGTCAACATGGTAGACTGACATCATGCCACATTTGATGAAATTTCTGACACCTTTAGTAAGATTTTCTTATCTGAACTAACACAATCACATTAAACACTGATTACGCTTTCTCCCTCCCCCCCATTTCCTCATAAATATGGGTTATTCTAAATAATTTTCCTAAGGTTTAGACTGTGATTTGATTGAATTCTTAGTGATTCATTTACATGCTGTTATCATTATCTCATTTTGTTCATTGCTCACTTAATCAGGTGCTTCTATGGAATGGCAGTCTCCAGAATGTATATAGCAAATTGTTAGTCAGGGTGGGAAGTAAAAAACAGGTGTGCTCAGCTCTGCCAACTTAATACAGCAGAAAACTATAGTGAGGTTTCTGGAGGGCCCTTAGCCTTGCCTATCATAACCTGGGTAAAGTTATTGCCTCTCCCTCATAACTTAATCACTCACCTTCCTTCTCAATATATATGAAGCAATAATAACATCAATATCATCTCCCCCTTAGGCTATTACAACATCCATGCCTTGCATTTTCTGATTGCTTCAGACCCCCCTTCTCTCTTCTTCCTCTTTCGCAAGAACATTGTCACTTTCTTTTTAATTAATAAAAGAGAAGAACTCTTAAATGGCTTCACTTTCCTTGTTTACTTTTGCTCATGTCTTCTGCTGATCTCAGACTATCCCTGAAAATGGTATATTTCTTTTTAAACAGTAAAAGTATGTGCACAATCCTTTTATAGACATCCTTCCAACTATCCAATGATTCAATCAACAAATATTTGCTGAGCATCTACCACATGCTAAGTATCAGGGATATTAAAACAAATAAGACATGCTCCTATAAAGAGCTTACTACCTATGGGGACTGGTAGGCATGCAAACTGACAAATACAAATAGAATGGTAAGGGCTATGTCAGAGGTAAATTGTGTTATTCAAAGTTCTCCAGAGAAACAGAACCAATAGGACATATAGAGATATATGAGGAGACTTATTATGTGAATTGGCTCATGTGATTACGAAAGTCAAGAAGTCCCAAGATATTCTATCTGCAAACCAGAGAACCAGGAAATCCAGTGGTGTAATTCAATGTGACTCTGAAAGCCCGAGAACTGGGGTGGCAGGGGGGAGTGCCGGTGTGAGTTCCAGAGTCCAAAGGTCCTAGAACCAGAAGCTCTAATACCTAAGGTCAGGAGAAGATGGATGACACAGCTCACGGGATGACAGATGATTTGCCCTTTCTCAGCTTTTTTGCTCTATTCAGGAGTGCCATCAATGGAATGCTAACATTGGGGAAAGTGATCATCTTTACTCAGATTATCAATTCAAATGCTTCTCTCTTCTGGAAAAATCTTCAAAGACACCCAGAAATAATGTTTTACCAGCCATCTGCACACATTACACGTAAGATTGGCCATCACAGAAGTATAAGACATATGGGAGCAAGTAGGTGAGAAGTGTCTAAGTCTGACAGAGAAGTAGGACAGAGTCAAAGAAAGCTTCTCATAGGAGAAAACATCAGCAATGTCTATTGAAGGACAATGGTGAGTTAGGCATTTGTGTGGAGGAAATGCACATTCTGGGCTGAGAGAAAAGTCAGAACCTATGCCAGGGCATGAACAGAACCAGGGAGCAAATGGCTCCTGGAGGAAGTGCAAATGGCTGAATATTGGTTGGAAATAGAGGCAGATAAGGGGGAATGTCAAGAAATGACAATGACAAGCTAAAGGGGCCATGACATGTAGATTCCAGCAAACTATACTATGGAGCTTAGATTTTATTCTAAAGACTCTAGACACTAGAGAAATATGAAAGAATTTCAAACAAGACAATCACATGACTCAATTTGCATTTTAGTAGGATTACACTGAATGCAAGGTAAAGTTCAGAGTTAAGAGCAGAGCTAGACACATAGTAGGACCCTAGGAAATATTTTTTGAATAAATGAATGAATGGTGTCATGACAAGAATGAATTAGATATAGGTACATGTGAAGACAGAGTCCAGATGACAGACTGTTGTAGTAATTAAAATAACAATGCTGAGGATGGAAAGGAGAGAATGTATTTGAAAGCAATTAAGGAAATATAACTGATTTTGATTTTCTAAAATATAGGTGGGAAAAGAGAAATAAGGAATGCAAGTGACTACCAAGTTTATGAATTAACAAGGTTGTGACATTAACTTAAATAGAAAACACAAAAGGTGAAGCAAATAATGGAGGAGGGGATGAAGATAAGAGCTTAAATTTGGACAGGTTGGGTTTGAGATGTAGCAAGACATCCAAGTAAAAATAGCCAGTTGGATGGTCAAGTCAGGAATTCAGGATATAAGTATAGGTTAAAGACATAGATTTGAAAATCATCAGGGAAGAGATAGTAAAGCCATTGGTGCAGATGAGATCAGTCATGGAGGCTGAGTAGACTACAAAGAGGGCCTGAGGGAGAGTGACTTTTGCAAGATGGCTACCTCCAGTACCACTCACAGAAATACTAACCAGCAAATATTCACAGATGAGGATGCCTTTGTGAAATTCCTAGAACCCAGGAACGAGGCCAAAGAGTCCTCTTGGACCACTAAAAATCTAGAAAAAACTGCATTACAAGGGTAAGAGGAGTAGTTTCATGTTGATCACATTGCTCCTCCCACAGGCTGGCACAGTGCCACACCAAGAGGGTTCCCCTGGGCCTACTATTTCTCTAGTAGGGAAAAGAGGGCCCAAGATAGACATCCAGCTCCTCAGCATTCCAGGTCACTTTCAGGAGGCCGATTTCTTTCTTACCTCATGGAGAACACTGGGAGAATTGGCAGGGCTAGACCACCTGAGGTCCACTAGAAACAAAAATGCAGTGTGGGGCTCGCAGTGACCAGCATGCAGATTTTGGCAGGAGCACCACAACCCTGCGAATGGCATCATCTAACCAAAGAGCCTAGCCAGCAGTTCCATCCACACATGGAGAAAAACTGGTGGCTCTGTCCATGGAGAATGGTCAGTAGTTTTGTCCAGCTAGGGTTTTCAGCCAGCAGTTTGGCTGGCCACAGAGCAATTGTTTCCACCTGGGCAAGGAGCCCAGACAGTGGCTTCATCTGATTTTGGAGCCTATAGTCCCACCTGACCAGAGTGACCCTGCCTGGTAGTAGATCCCAGATTACAGCCCTTACCCAGCCACAAAACTCAGCCTGTGCCCACCTCCCTCATAGTCAAGGAGTCCAGAACGCAGCTCCATCCAACTGTGGGGCATAGCCCATGGATCTACCTGAGTAGGAAGCCCAGACATTGATCTCACCCTGCCACAGCCCTACCCAATTATGAAATGCAGCCCGTGGCCATATCAAGGCTGGAACACCATCCAGTGTCCTGCTCAATTGTGGAGCATAGCCTGGTGCCCCACCCAACCGGAAAGCCCAACCAATGATTCTGCCCAGCCTTGGAGCCCAGCCTACAACCATGCTCAAGCAGAAAACCAAGTCAGCAACTCTGACCAACTGCATAGTCCGTGGTTCTACCAAAATAGGGAGCCTGCCCAGCCACCTTGCCCAGCCATGCAACTCAGCCTATGGCCCCACACAATTATGGAGCATAGACGGTGATCCTGCCTAATTGTGGGGCATGGCCTGAGACCCTGTCCAATAAGGAAATCCATCCTGTAGCTCCATCTGAATACAGAGTCCAGCTGGTCACACCACCCAGCTAGGGGACTCATCCTGTGGCCCCACTCAACCAGTGGTTCAGCCACCGTGAGCTCCCTGCTCATCAGCCCCCTCTGGGGCTGCATGTCCAGTAGCTCCATCAGAGCAAGGCACACCCTGAAGTGGAGGGACATCAAACCTGCCTGAGCACTCCATACGTGAATTGGGACCACCATACTTATCCATTTTTTGGTCAGGGATTGGTCTTCATGGACTGAGGGGCAGGCCTGCAGGCCAGATCCTATACCCCTAGGACTCAGTTATGTTCCTCAGGCCAGATCCTATACCTCTAGGACTCAGTTATGTTCCTCAGCAGCACAGAGGGGAGATTTGTGAACTAATTTTGGGAGACGAGGGAGCCCACATGGGAAGAAGTGACAGGAGAGTGCAGTGTGAATTCCAGCTGTGGTGTACTCGTGGAGCACCCTTCTTACTACAGAAAGGTCATGATCTTAGCCAAGGCTGGGATCCTGGGCAGGGATGTTCCCTAACCCATAATGTAATCATTGGGGAGATTAGCAGTTTGAGCTCCTGCCTGTCAACAGATGTTAGAGGGAGACCACAGAGCAGGGGGAGTGGGGAGAAGGTGAAACTGCTCCTGACAGCCAGATTGTGAATCTCAGATGGTTCTGTCTGCACAGGTAGACTTTCTGGTTAGATGGGCTACTTCAGCCCCTGCCAGGTGGCTTTGACCAGAAGAAGGGAGTGGATCTTTGACCCCTGACAAGACAGCTACTTTATCAGCTTTTGTGGACACTGAGGGCAGGCTCACCCAACACAGCCCTGCCCAGCCTTACTTCCCACTGGCCTCTGCTATGGTGGAGAATAGGGGCTCACTTGTAACTTCCAGGGTCCCACCAATCTCCGGGGGCATTCAAGAGCTTCTCCTGAGGGACTAGAGCTGGTCACAGGTTTCAAAAACAATACTTCAACTTGTGCCTTCTTACAAATACAACCTACTAACAGGGAGGTCAATCTACATAGCCCTTTACAACATCTATTGACTTGATCATATAGGGGGTGGTTGATTCTCACCCACAGGCATCACCTACTGTCTCAGAGGTTAAATGAGACATGGCAATATAATTCACACTGTTAAGAAAATCACAGAGCTGGGGAAAGAGAATGGATTCCAAAGACCTCAATCAATCCTCATCAGAGAGAGACAGGGAATCTCCCAAATCATACAGCTCATCATGGCTATGGTATACGAATAACTAGCAACTGAGAAAACCACCACACTAAGGATATCTATGTTCAAGGAATCCATCTAGAAACTAGAGCATCATCAAAGCACCTGTAAGCAAAGCCAAAAGTTCTTACCCAACATATGTTACAAACTCACTTGTACAAGTGAGAGAGAGGAAAAAAGCCCCATCTAAACAAAAGAAAATCCAAAAATAAGAAGCAACAGCTGCCCCATATAAGAAGGAATCAGCAGCAAGAGCACTCGAGGCACATGAAAAATCATAGTGAAAGGACAACCCCAAAAGGGAACACCAACTCATTAGCAATGGAAAACAATCAAAATGGAAATATTGAAATAATAGATAAAAAACTCTAAATATGAATTGTAAGGAGGTTCAACAAAATCCAAGATAAAATGGACTCATTCTGACTCAAGGTGAAGGGATGGAAAACAATATTCCATGCAAATGGAAACCAAAAGAAAGCTGTTGTAGCCATTCTGAAATCAGATAACATAGACTTCAAATTAGCAAAAGTAAAGAAAAACAAAGATGGTCCTTATATAATGGTGAAGGCAACAATTTAACAAGATGATATAACAAACATAAATATTTATGTACCTAACACAGGTGCACCCAGATTCATAAAGCAAACACTATTTAACCTAAACAAAATAATAAACAGCAGCATCATAATAGCTAGGGACTTCAACACTCCACTAACAGAATGGGACAGGTCCTCCAAGTAGAAAATAAGCAAAGAAATGATAGACTTAAATGAAAATCTCTACAACAAAATGGGCCTAACAGACATTTACAGAATGTTCTATGTAACAGCCACTGAAAATACATTCTTCTCATTAGCTCATGAAACATTCTCTAAGACTTATCATATTCTAGGTCATAAAACATGTGTCAACAAATTAAAAAAATAAATTATGCCATGTATTTTCTCAGACCATAGTGGAATAAAATTAGAAATCAGTTCTGACAGAAACACTCAACACTACACAAAGTCATGAAAATTAAACAACTCACTGCTGAATAGGTTGCTTAATTTGAATCAATTGACAAGAGGGACACAAGTTATCAAAATCCATGAAATTCACTAAAAGCAGTCCTAAGAGGAAAAAATTCATAGCCATAAATGCCTGCGTCCAAAAGACAGAAAGATCACAAATCAATAATCTAATCAACCATCTGAAGGAATCGGAAAAGGAAGAACAAACCCAGCAGAAGAAAAGAAATAATTAAGGTTCAGAGCAGAACTAAACAAAATAGATAGCAAAAGATTTATGCAAAAGATTAATGAAACAAAAAGTTTGTTCTTTGAAAAGATAAACAAAATTGACAGGCCTCTCACTAGATTAACCAGAAACAGAAAGGAAAGGACCCTAGTGAGCTTAATCAGAAATGAAAAATGAGATATTACAACTGATACTATAGAAATACAAAATATCATTTCTGAATATTATAAAAATCTCTGTGCACATAAACTTGAAAATGTTGAGGAAATGGACAAATTCTTAGAAACACACAACCTCCCTAGGCTCAATTTCGGATGAAATAGAACTCTTTAACAGACCAATATCAAGTAACAAAATTGAAGCAGCAATAAAAAATCTCCCCCCCAAAAAAGTCCTAGATTAGATGGTTTCACACCTACTTTTACTTGACCAACAAAGAAGAACTGGTGCCTAAATTGCAGCAATTATTTTATAAAGTAGAGAAGGAAGGAATCCTCCCCAACTCATTCTATGAAGCCAATATCGCCTTGATATCAAAGCCAGGAAAGGACACACACACACACACACACACACACACAAACTACAGACCAATATCCCTTATGAATATAGATGCAAAAATCCTCAATAAAATCTTAGCAAACCAAATTCAGCTGCACATCAGAGAAATAATCCATCACGATCAAGTGGGCTTCATCCCAGAGATGCAGGATGGTTCAACATACACAAATTGTTGAATGTGATTCATCACAGATATAGAAGCAAAAACAAAGACCATGTGATCCTCTCAATAGACACCAAAAAAGCATTTGACAAAATTCAGCACCCTTTTATGATAAGAACTCTTAACAAAATAGGCATAGATAGAACATATGTCAATATTATAAAAGCCATATATGACAAAATCATAGCCAACATCATATTGAATGGCGAAAAGTTGAAAGCATTCCCACATAAAAGTAGAACCAGAAAAGGATGCCCACTGTCAGCACTTCTGTTTAACATCGTGATGGAAGTCCTAACTAGGGCAATCAGACACGAGAAGGAAATCCAGCTGGGGAAAGAAGAGGTCAAACTATCACTCTTTGCTGTCAATATGATCTTATATCTAAAAAACCCCAAGAATTCTACCAACAGACTCCTGGAATTGATAAATAAATTCACCAAAGTCTCAGATTACAAAATAATTTGTAAAGAAATCAGTAGCAGTCCTATACATGAACAGCAGTCAAGCTAAGATTCAAATCAAATACTCAATAACTTCACAATAGCAATGAAGAAAATAAAATACCTAGAAATACATTAAATCAAGGAGGTGAAAGGCCTCTATAGGAAGAAATATGAGACACTGAGAAAGGACATCACAGAGGATGTAAACAAATGAAAAAAAATATTATGCTCATGGATCAGCAGAATCAACATTGGTAACACGTCTTTGCTACCCAGAATGATTTATAGATTTGATGCAATCCCCATTAAAATACCAACATCATTTTTTATAGATCTAGAAAAAATATTCTACATTGTGTATAAAATCAGAAATGGCTTTGAATAGCAAAAGCAACCTTAAACAAAAAGAACAATTCAGGAGGTATCACCTTACAGATGTTAAGCTATACTACAAGACTATAATAACCAAAACAGCATGGTACTGGCACAAGAATAGATATCTACACCAATGGATGGGAACGGAAAACACATATAAAACTATCCTCATATTGCCATCTGATCTTTGACAAACAGACAAAAACATACACTGGGGAAAAGAATCTCCATTCAGGAAGGGGTGCTGGGAAAATTGAATAGCCATGTATAGAAGACTGAAACAGGATCCACATCTCACATCACTCACAAAAATTAATTTGTGATGGATAACAAACTTTAACCTAAGGCATGAAACTATAAGAATTCTAGAAGAAGAGTTGGAGAGACTCTTACAGATATTGGTCTAGGCTAAGGATTTTTGAAGAAGACCCCAAAGGTAATAACAGCAACAACAAAAACAAATAAATGGGACCTGATCAAATTAAAAAGCTTCTGCACAGCCAAGAAAACATCAGCAGAACGAATAGACAACCTAAGAATGGGAGAAAATATTTGCAGGCTATCTATCCTATAAAGGGCTAATAATCAGAATCTGCAAAGAACTCAAGCGAATCAGCAAGAAAACATCAAACAACCCCATTAAAAAGTGGACAAAGGACATGAAAGAAGATAGACTAATGGCCAATAAACATATGAAAAAATGTTCAATGTCTCTTATCATCAGGGAAGTGCAAATCAAAGCCAAAATCAGATCTTACCTAACTTCAGGGAGAATGCCTTTTATTAAAAAGTCCCAAAGCAATGGATGCTGGTGTGGATGCAGAGAGAAAGGAACACTTATACACTGCTGGTGGAATGGCAAACTAATACAACCTCTATAGAAAGTCTTTGAGGTATGGCAATACTTCAAAAAATTAAAGTAGAATTATCATTTGATCCAGCAATCCCATGACTAGGTATTTGTCCAAAGGAATAAAGACATTTTATGAAAAAGACACTTGCACTTGAATGTTTATAGCAGAACCATTCACAATTGCAAAGATGTGGAAACAACCTAAGTGTCCATCAATGCATGACTGGATTAATAAAATGTGGTATATATACCATGGAGATCTAGTCAGCCATAAAAAAAATGGTGAAATAATACCTTTTGTAACAACCTATATGGAATGAGAAATCATCCTTTTAAGTGAAGTACTGCAAGAACAGAAAAACAAAAACCACATGTGTTCACTGCTAAATTTGAACTAGCAGATCAACACTTATATGTGCATATGGTAATAAAATTCAATGGAAATTAAGCAGATGGGAGGGGGGAGGAGGGGATAGGTAAATTCACACCTAACGGGTGCAATACATGCTATCCAGGTGATGGCCACACTTATAACTTTGACTCAAACTGTACAAAAGCAATTCATGTAACCAAAACGTTTGTACCCCTGTAATATTCTGAAATAAAAATAAGTTAAAAAATAAAGTTAGCAAAAGGAAGGAAATAATAACTATTAGAGGGTAAGGAAATGAAATAGAAAAATAGTATAAAAGATAAATCAAACTAGGCATTGTTTTTTGTAGAAGGTAAACAAAATTGATAAACCTTTAGCTAAAGTAACTGAGAAAAAAACAAGACTCAAATAAAATTATAAATAAATGAGGAGACATTATAACTCACACTACAGAAATAAAGGATTATAAGATGACCATGAACAATTATATTCCAACAAATTGTATCACTTATAAGAAATAGATAAATTCTTAGATAAGATTGGGTGCATTCAGGGTGGCATGGCCATAGATAAGAAATGGATAAATTCTTAGAAACATACTGAACATACATCATGATTCTTGAGTCATGAAGAAATAGAAAGTCTAAACAGACAGATAATGACTAATGAGATTGAACCAGTTATCAAAAATCTCCCAACAACTAAAAAATCATAGGCCAGATGATTTTACTGCTGAATTCTGCCAAACATTTCAATAAGAACTAATACTAATAATTCTCAAATTCTTCCAAAAATTTGAAAAGGAGGAAACACTTCCAAATTCATTTCATGAGGTCAGCATTATCCTTATATCAAAGCCAAATAAGGACACTACCAAAAAAAAATTGTGCACCAAAATCCCTGATGAACATTTATGTAAAAATGCTCAATAAAATACTAGGAAACTGAATCCAACTTCACATTAAGAGGATTTTACACTATGATCAAGTGAGAGTTATCCCTGGGAAGCAAGGATATTTCAACATATGCAAATCAATAAATATGATGCATCACAGTAACTGAATGAATAACAAAATCCATATGATCATCTCAATAGATGCCAAAAAAGTATTTGACAAAATTCAACATAGTTTCATGATAAAAACTCTTAACAAATTGATTAAAGCAGGAATGTACCTCAATATAATATTATAAAATAAAAACCATATATGACAAGCCCACACCTAACATCATACTCTATTGTGGAAAGATGAAAGCTTCTCCTCTAACATTGGGAGTAAGGCAAGGGTGCCAACCTCCCTATTTCTATTCAAAATAGTACTAGAAATCCTAGCCAGAGCAATTAAGCAAGAAAAAGAAATAAATGGTATCCAAATTTAAAAAGTAAAATTGTCTCTGTTTTCAGATGACATGATTTTATATACAGAAAATCCTAATGACCCCATGATAAGAACTAACACAGATATTCCACAACTCATGTTGGCATTATATCCCAATACACCCATCATAAGCTAAAAATATTGTAAGTTGATAGTATATTTAATACACCTAATTTACTGAACATTATAGTTTCACCTAGCCTAACTTAAATATTCTCAGAACATTTACATTAGCCTATTGTTTGACAAAATCATCTAACATAGAGCCTACTTTATAATAAAGTGTTGAATACCTCATATAATTTATTAAATAGCATATACTAGAAGGAGAAAATAGAATGGCTGTATGAATATTCTAAGTACAGTGTCTACTAGATGTGTATTGCTTTTGTATCATTGTCAGGTTAAAAACCATAAGTCAAACCACACTAAGTCAGGAACTGTCTATATAAAAATTCAGTAAAGTTTTAGGATACAAAATCAACATACAAACGTAAGGTGTGTTTCTATACACTAACAACCAACTATCTGAAAATAAATAAAGAAAATTACCATTTATATAGCATCAGAAGCAATAAATACTTCATAATAAATTTAACCAAGGAGATGAAACATCTGTACACTGAAAAGTGTAAGACGTTGATCAATGAAAGAAATTGAAGAAGACACAAGTAAGTAGAAAAGTATCTTATGTACATGAATTAGAGGAATTAATGTTGTTCAAATGTCCATACTTTCAATGTGAGCTATAGCATCAATGTAATCCCTATCAAAATTTTAGTGGCATTTTTTAAATAAATAGAAAAAAATCCTAAAAGTTTTATGGAACTACAAAAGACCCCAAATTGTCAAAGCAATCTTGAGAAACAAGAACAAAGCTGGAGGCATCACACCTCTTAATTTCAGACTGTATTATAAAGCTATAGTAATCAAAGCAGTATGGTACTGGCATAAAAACAGACACATAGACCATTGGAGCAAAATCATGAGATCAGAAATAAACCTCTAATTATATGGTCAACCAAAATTTGAGAAGGACACGAGGAATACACGGTGGGGAAAGGATGATCTCTTCAATAAAAAGTGTTGGGAAAACTGGATATCCATGTGTAAAAGAATAAAATTGGACCCCTGTCATATACTATTCACAAAAGTTAACTCAGAATGGAGTAAAGTCTTAAGAATAAGATCTGAAACCATAAGGCTCTTAGAAGAAAACTTAGAGGAAAAGATCTTTGGCATTGGACTTAGCAGTGGTCTTGATAGTGTTATTTTTGTATAAGACACCACAAGTACAGGAAGCAAAAGCAAAAATAAACAAGTAGAACTACATCAAACTTAAAACTTTTGCACAGCAGAGAAAACAAAATATAAAAAGGCAACACATAGATTTGGAGAAAATATTTGTAAACAATATATCTGATAAGGAATTAATATCCAAAATAGATAAGGAATTCATACAACTGAATAGCAAAACCCTCCTGCAAATAATTTGATTACGAATTGGGTAAAGGACATAAATAGACATTTTCCCTAAGAAGATATACAAATGGCCAACAGGTATATGAAAATGTACTCAACATCACTAATCATCAGAAAAATTCAAATCAAATACATCATGAGAGATCAACTCACACTTCTTAGAATGGCTATTATTGTAAAGTCAAGCAGTAAGAATTATTGTAACAAAAAGGAAATATTTGTACACTTTTGATGTGAATGTAATTGATACTGCCATTATTTAAAACAATGCAATGATTCCTTAAACATACAACTACCGTATGATCCAACAATCACACTTCTGGATATATATCTAAAGGAAAGAAAATCCATATGTTGTAGAGCTATCTGCACTTCCATGGTCATTGTATTATTCAGAATAGCCAAAAAAAAAAAAAGGAAAGTGTCCTTTGATGAATGAATGGATAATAAAATGTGATATATAGAAAATACTATATATAATATTAAAATATGCTGTATATAAAATTCTATATAATATTAATATAAAGTTATATATAACCTATGTTATATAATATTTTATATAACATGTTATATAAGATATGTTATAGGTAATATTTTGCATCTATAAATGTGATCTATAATATATGTAGTATTATACATACAATAACATAGCATTATATATATATATATGTATATACATATGCACTATAATGTTATTCAGCCATGAAACAGAAGGAAAACTTGCCATTTGCGATAATATGGATAAACCTGGAGCACATTATGCCAAGTGAAATAAGTCAGACAAAACAAGACAAATATTGTATGATCTCACTTATATGTGAAATCTAAAAATGTCAAACTTATAGAAAGAGAAAATAGAATGGTGGTTGCCACAGGCTAAGGAGTAGAAGAAATGAAGATATATTCGTCAAAAGCTGCAAATATCCAATTATAAGACACTGAAGTCTGTGGATCTAATGTACAGCATGGTTAATATAATTAATATAGTAGTGTATACTTGCTGAGAGTAGATCTTAAAAGTTCTCACAATAAAACATAAAATTGGTAACAATGTGAGGTGAAGGATATGTTAACTAAGTTGAGTATGGTAATTATTTCTCAATATGTACATATATCCAGTCATCACATTATATATCTTAAATGTGTACAATTTTATTTGTCAATTATACCTAAATAAAATTGGAAACAAACAAAAACGCTAAAACAAGAGGGCTTAAGATAATGCTAGGCCCAAGATGGAAACTTGAGGAATGCCAACCACTCTGATGAATTTTCCTACTTTCCCATTAGTTGTGAATTGTTCTCCTGTCCATTGAATTATCTAAATCATGCTGATAAAAATTTGGGTTTTTAAAAGCAAATTTTGTGATAAGTCTGCCTATCCTCAGAACACAAAAGAAAAAAGGTGAATGAATGTGATGATAATTTCTATGTGTGAGTAGGATGATAATGAATGTGGTAGAAGATATAAGAAGGAAAATTGATTAAAAGGAGACTTATTAAAGGATTTTTGGGGTATAAAACTCAGGAGTACATGTAACTCAAGGTTTAGTTGTCAGTGAAGACTGGAATTATACCTGGAGCATAACAAGGTAGAGAATCCCTGAGAACCCCGGATATGAATTCGCTAACCAGCCTGAGATGAGAGAGATGAGATTTGTAAATTTCACTGTTCCAAATTATGCCTTTTAAAAGCTGGGTGCAATGCTTAGCTTAATACCATGGTTAATTTACCTAGGAAGGCAGATTTCTATATAACATGGCTAAATAAGAAAGCCACATGCTAACATACTGCCTTGGAGGCTATGGAATATGAAATAGAATTGTGATTCAAAAGTTATATTACTTGGACATTTGTGGCAGAATTTACCAGAAGATATAGTTTTATTTGGGAATGACCTGGATGACTTCATTATGGTAAAAAACGTCTAGGGTTTCACTAAATTTTGAGTGAAGAGATTTTTTCAAATTTATATCATTTTGATTGATACTAAAGCTTAATCCCACTAGTTCTTTATTTAATAGGAACAGAAAATAATTACCCACTATCAGTCTTACCATATCCAATAATATGTCAAAGACTAGTTAAATCTGTCCACATGATTTTACCCCCTTCCCCACAATTCTTCTTTAATACATGTAATCTCAGCTACTTTGCAATATCGTACTGTTATTCATTCTGCTATTCTAGAATCATTTTTGTTTCTGCCAACTTGAATTTCTCCAAGGACTCCATCCCAATTGTGGTATAAAAATCTGAACAGTTTTTTCACAACAGACTGACAAATATTAAAAATAGAAAGCAGATTCAAATGCAATCCAATATACTTCTATATACAAGATATGCTTCAGTCTTCTAAAGCCTAGTACTTTTTTTTTTCATTTCAGAATATTAAGGGGGTACAAATCCTTGAGTTGCATAAATTGCCTTTGCAATACCTGAGTCAGAGCTACAAGTATGCCCATTCCCAGACAGCATGTATTGCACCCATTAGGTCTTAGTTTACCCATCCCCTCGTCCCCACTCCCACCTGCCAAACACTAGATGAATATTACCTCCATATATGCACATAAGTTTTGATCAATTAGTACCAATTTAATGGTGAGTATATGTGGTGTTTGTTTTTCCGATCTTGTGATATTTTACTTAGAAGAATGTGCTCCCACTCCATCCAGGATAATACAAGAGGTAGTTCACCATTTTTTTATGGCTGAGTAGTATTCCATGGCATACATAAAGCACATTTTATTAATCCACTCATGAATTGATGAGCACTTGGGTTGTTTCCACATCTTTGCAATTGTGAATTGTACTGCTATAAACATTTGAGTGTCTTTTTTTTATGGAATGTCTTTTTTTCCTTTTGGTAAATATCCAGTAGTGGGATTGCTGGATCAATGGTCGTTCTACTTGAAGCTCATTGAGGTAGCTCCATACTACTTTCCATAGATGTTATATAGTTTGCAGTCTCACCAGCAGTGTATGAGTGTTCCTATCTCTCTGCATTCACCCCAATATTTGTCGTTTTGGGATTTTTTGATAAAAGCAATTCTTACTAGAGTTAACTGATATCTACCTGTAGTTTTATTTGTCTTTTCCTGATGATTAGAAATGTTGAGCATTTTTTCATATGTTTGCTGGCCATTAGTATGTCTTCTTTTGTTCACTTTTTAATAGGGTTGTTTGATGTTTTCTTGCTGATTTTCCTGAGTTTGATATAGATTCTACTTATCAGCCCTTTCCCAGATGTATAGCATACAAATATTTTTTTCCATTCTATAAGTTTTCTATTTGCTGCAATGATAGTTTCTTTGCCTGTACAGAAGCTTTTTAATTTGATTAGGTCCTATTTATTTATTTTTGTTGTTGCTGTGATTACTTTGGGATCTTCTTCACAAATTCTTTGCCTAGGTGGATGTCTATAAGAGTTTTTCCAACATTTTCTTCTAGAATTCTTATGGTTTCATGTCTTAAGTTTAAGTCTGTTATCCATTGTGGGTGATTTTTGTGAGTGGTGAGAGGTATGGATCCTGTTTTAATCTTCTATATGTGGTTATCCAATTTTCTAGCACCATTTATGAAATAGTGATTCTTTTCCTCAGTGTATGTTTTTGTGTGCTTTGTCAAAGATCAGATGGCAATATGAAGATGGTTTCATATTTGGGTTCTCAGTCCTGTTCCTTTGGTCTATGTTTCTGTTCTTGTGCTGATACCATGTTGTTTTGATTACTATAGCCTTGTAGTATAGCTTGAAGTCTGGTAAATTGATGCCTCCCAATTTGTTCTTTTTGCTTAAGGTTGCCTTGGCTATATGGAGTCTTCTGTGGTTCCATACAAAGTGTAGAATTATTTTTTCTAGATCTTCAAAAAATGACATTGATGGAACTTACCTCAAAATGATAAAAGCCATATATGACAAACCCAAAGACAATATCATACTGAATGAGGAAAAATTGAAAGCATTGGCATTTAGAACTGGAACCAGACAAGTTTTCCCTCTATCACTACTTCTATTCAACATCATGCTGGAAGTCCTAGCCAAAACAATCAGACAAGACAAGGAAATCAAGGGCATCCAAATGGGGACAGAAGAGATCAGACTATCGTTCTTTGCTTACTATATGGTCTTATCTTTAGAAAACTCCAAAAATTCTACGAACAAAATTCTACTGGAATTGATAAATATATTCAGCAAAGTCTCAGGTTACAAAATCCATGTACACAAATCAGTACCATTCATATATGCTGACAATATTCAAGCTGAGAATCCTATCAAACACTCAATGCCTTTCACAATAGGAATGATGAAAATTAAATATCTGGAAATATATTTAACTAAGAAGATGAAAGACCTCTATAAGGAGAACTTTGAAACACTGAGAAAAGGAATAGCAGAAGACATAAACAGTTGAAAAACCATATCATACTCATGGATCAGCAGAATCAATATTGTTAAAATGTTTATACTACTTAGTACTTTTTTGTTCATAGCCTTTACTTGCTGAATTGTATTTCTCTTGTACTGTCTGTAGAATTCTAATATAGTCAATCAGGCTTTGGAAATACAGGCATTTTTTTTTCTATGGCACCACTTCGATATCAGTTTGGTGTTAAAAATAAGAAAAACAGTGATGTGAATTAGGAGGTGGCAATATTGAGATTTAAAGAATAGAATTAGGGCCAGGCATAGTGGTTTATACCTGTAACCCCAGCAGTTTAGGAGGTTGAGGTGGGAGAATCACTTGGAGCTAGAAGTTGAAGACCATACTGGGAAACATAGTGAGATCCCCCCTCTACAAAAAAATTTTTAAAAATTAGCCAGCATAATAGCACACACTTGTAGTCCTAATTACTCTGGAGGCTGAAGCGAGACAATTACTTGAGCCCAGGAGCTCACACTTACAGTGAGCTCTGATTGTGCCACTGCAGTCCAGCTTAGGCAACAGAGCAAGATCTTGTCTCTTTTTCTCTCTCTCTCTCTCTTTTGAGAGAGGGTCTCACTATGTTGCCCTGGCTAGAGTGTAGTGGCATCATAATAGCGCACTGCAACCTCAAACTCCTGGACGGCTCAAGCCATCCTCCTGTCTCAGTGTTCCAAGTAGCTGGGACTACAGGCATGTGCCACCATACCAAGCTAAGTTCTTTTTATTACTTTTTGTAGTGATGGGGTCTCAATATTGCCCAGGCTGGTCTCAAACTCCTGGGCTCAAGTGATGTTCCTGCCTTGGCCTCCCAAAGTGGTAGGATTACAGGCATGAGCCACTGCACACCGCCCCTTGTCTCTTCAAAAAAAGAGAAAGAATGGAATGGAATTGGATTTTAATGGTTTTTTTAGATAAAAATCTCTCAGTGGGAAAATTTTTAAAAAATAAGTATAAAGGGGAGAGTGGGAAAAATTTCAAGGTGTTGAGAAGTTGTAAAAGTGCAATGAAGTAATGGGGTTCTAGCTACTTGCTGAGAAATGTTGAGAAAGCTATTTTAATCACCTTTGTTTCATTATCACTTGTCCCCAGATCTTTCTCAGGGACCTAGTTCAATTCTATTCTATTTTCTTTCCTCCCCTTCTTTCCCTATTCTCCTTTCCCTCTCTTTCTCCTCTCCACCTTTCTTCTTTCTTTTCCTTTTCTTTTTTCTCTTTTCCCTCATCACTGAGCTTTGCAATAGGGAATTCAAAAAATTTGCCAGTCTACATACAAGTGCAAGTAATGAATAAAGGCAAGGATAAATATGAGATGGAATAACTGGGAAACATGCCAACTAAATTCCGCTATTCAATGCAGTTTAATTCACTTCAACAGTAATTTATAAAGTACTTTCTACATGCAAGGCATCATAATCAGCACTGGGGACACGAAGATGAAATTTAACACACTGTATGGAAAAAGTTTATATTCCATTGTATTTAATTCAGAAATTCATTGATTATTTTCTTTTTGCTGGAGAAAACTGTCATCTTTTTCACTTTTTATCTAATGTTTACTAAAGAGTTTATGTGGCAGCATTTGAGGACTAAATAACTAAGATCTGGCAACGATGATTGTTTGCTGTTCTATTGCCTGGGACAATAAGTATTTATCAGAGGAGCTCTTCATGTACCCAGTACAACCTTGACATTTAAGAATTCAGCATTATACAATTATTTAATTTTATCCACCTGAAATCAGGAACAGAATAAGACAAGACTAAGTCAGGCCAAGGCTTCCCTTCTTGTCTTTATTGTGACTCTGTCGAAAATATTTCATAGTGAAGCTTCATAAATTTCAAGCTCCAGGCTGATTTGGCTGTGTTTGAGTAGCTTTCCACTGTATCACAGGGATAAAATGGTCAATGTGGTAGTGCTAGTCAGAGTTTTCTATTCCAAAAATTGTTTTTCCCCAGCCTTCCTTCCCTCTTTTCTTTTCCTCTTCTACTTCTTTCTTAAGGACCTATTGATTCTGTGCTATAAACCAGGCACTATATTCTAGCAATGTTTCCATACTCTGTTCTTCCTACCCATGCCAGACATTTTAAGGGTCACCCATGGCATCCAAAGGTATCAAATATATGAATTATGTACATTACAGTCTATATTAGTTTCCATGCATAATTTTTAAATTTCATTTTTAATCAAAATTATATGAACTTTGTTTAAGGAGTCAAAGACTATGACATAAAAAAATTATCAACGCTTTACCCCTCAATTTTTGCTCTGCAGAGGCAAATTCTTTTCAATACTTTAACTATTTCTTTATAATTTACCTCTCTCTGTTTTCATTTTTATTTATTTTTTGAGACAGGATGTCACTCTGTAGCTCACTGCAACCTCAAACTTCTAGGCTCAAGCTATTTTCCTGCCTCAGCCTCCTAGGTAGCTGGGACTATAGGCACTCACTCACCAAGCCAGGCTAATCTTTCTGTTTTCTTTTTTGTAGAGATGAGGTCTTGTTGTTCCTCAAGCTGTTCTTGAACTCCTCACCTCAATCAATCCTCCCACCTTGGCCTCCCAACGTGCTAGGATTACAGGCCTCAGCCATTGTGCCCAGCTGGCATTATCTATTTTTTTAATTTCAAAATATTAAGGGGGTACAAATGTTTTGGGTTACATGGATCATTTTTGTAATGCTTGAGTCCTGCCTCTAGGTGTGCTCGTCACCCAGGTAATGTTCATAGCACCTATTAAGTTGGTTTATTCCTCTCCCCTTCTCCCTCCTCTCCCAGTTGCTGTCCACTGAGTTTTAGTTCCATCTGTGCATTTGTGTGCTCATCGGTTAGTTCCAATTTGAGAGTAAATACATGTGGTGTTTCTTTTTCCATTCTTGTGATACTTCACTTAGGAGAATGGTCTCTAGTTCTATTCAGATTGTTGCAGAAGGTATTAATTCATCTTTTTTTATGGCTGAGTGGTGCTCCATAGTGTATACATTATCTATTGATCCAACACTTTGGAAGGTGATTCTGTAGCTCTCTTTTATCACTACTCTCTACCACTTCCGCTGTGATGTAATGGGCCAAGGTGTAGTCCTTGCCAGTGTAGCCTGAGGAAAAGTCTGCTGAGAGATGTGTTAGAATCATAGGGGCTGCCCCTTATTCTCCCAGCCCATCTCTTTGCTTTAGTCATTGCTACAACAAACTAATATGTATAGAGGTATAGCCCGCTGCACTTTGTCGCCATGAATTTATTGCTTTCTGGTTTGGATCAACTCTATCCCTTCCTAGGGGAAACCTTTGGAAATGTGCTCAGCCATATTCACCTATCCATAGGACTAGAAGTACAAGAGTTATCTTTCCTGGGACAACCCTTGTCTAATGGAGGACAGGAGCTGTTAGACAAATGTTCCCTTCTTCTGTGTCTTGGTCTAACAACCCTGAAGACCCATCTGCATGGTATTTTAAAGGACTGTAGTGGGACCAAGGCACAATTCCCTATGGTGGTACCATCTTAATAATGCATTACCTTTCTCTTCTCTTCTGTTTTGTTCATTCCACCCATCTCCCTCTCACATCCTCAAAATAACTAACTCCATGCAGGTTCATTCTCTAGGCTCTTTTGGTGAGAAACCCAGGCTACTGTTAATACAAAGGCTTTTGGTAAAGATGATCCTACTTGACTAAAAGGGGAGAGATCTATGAGGAAAAAGATCTGCCCTTTTTCATCATTTTTGGACATTGTCTTGAGGATATGATACTTGGAGCTATGAAAAGAGGCCAGAGAATCATAAAGGAATGAATCCACAAAGAATCACAAAGGAGGAGCCCTGAAATTATTAAGCTGCCTAATTAACCAATTCTGGAACTGCCTTCTTTCAGATTTCTTGGTATGTGAAATAACAGTGCTTTAAAAATGTTGTTATCTAGGAATTTCTTAATTGCAGCTGAAAGCATTCAGATACACATTATGATGTGTCTTGGCTTTATGCCTGTCCCAGTGGGGATGGAAAACAACTTCCTCTTATGTACTATCCTTTGCACATACTATTCCTTCTACTTGGAATGGCCTCCTGTTTCTTTCCTTTACTTCCTCTTTGCTCCTCTTCTTGGCTCGCTGATTCTCATTTGTCCTTCAAGATTCAACTCAAGCTCTGCATTTAGTTTGGATTAAATGAT
Organism: Avahi laniger; assembly: GCA_963575035.1. Classification (NCBI taxonomy): domain Eukaryota; kingdom Metazoa; phylum Chordata; class Mammalia; order Primates; family Indriidae; genus Avahi; species Avahi laniger. Next base: position 625 of record CAUYSK010082904.1, on the reverse strand, counting down.
CCTTCTCCTTTTTTACCTAATGCCCTTGCTTACCTTCATCAGAATATCTAACACAGTATCATATACTTTTGCTATGCATCTTTCTGTCTCCTCCATAGATTATAATATTCATGAAGACAGAAACTCTTGTTTTCAGGGCTTAGTACAACGCCTAACATTTAGTTATATATTTACTGAATGATTAGATGTGGTTGGGGCTGGAAGTATCTTGGCAGTATGGTGATAAGGACAAACCATAGGTTGGATACAGAGTCAAGGTCATTTGGTCTAGCATTCCTATTTCATAGAAAACAAAACAGGTTGCAAATCAATAGTAAAGAATTTCTACTGTATAAAAATTACTAAGGGACTCTCTAAAACAAATAAATGAGATTAGATGATCTTTATGATTCCTTCCAAACAATAAAAATTTATTTCTTCTTAAAAATTTTTGGCCGGGCACAGTGGCTCACGCCTGTAATCCTAGCTCTCTGGGAGGCCGAGGTGGGCGGATTGTTTGAGCTCAGGAGTTTGAAACCAGCCTGAGCAAGAGTGAGACCCCATCTCTACTAAAAAAAAAAAATAGAAAGAAATTAATTGGACAACTAAAAATATATAGAAAAAATTAGCCGGGAATAGTGGTGCA
>CAUYSK010082903.1:0-66972 GCA_963575035.1 Avahi laniger | reverse complement strand
ATTTTAAGTTTTCTTGGGAACTCTAGACAGTGGCTAAGACTATTATTTGACCCTTTTTGGTATTTCCCTATCTTTAATGCATAGGAAGTACCTTACCTAACCAGATATAAATATTTATTTTAATTAATATATCTATGTATACTATAATTTATCTTGATGAAAGGAATGTTATTAGCCTTGGTCATGACTGTGTTTCAGCTCTGGCATTCCCTGTCTTTGTCAAGTTTGAGTTTCAATTTTTGGATTTTTTTTTTTTTTTGAGACAAAGTCTCACTGTGTTGCCCGGGGCGAGTACCATGGCGTCAGTTTAGCTCACAGCAACCTCAAACTCCTCGGCTCAAGTGATCCTCCTGCCTCAGCCTCCCGAGTAGCTGGGACTACAGGCATGTGCCACCATGCCCGGCTAATTTTCTTTATATATTTTTAGTTGTTCAATTAATTTCTTTTTATTTTTAGTAGAGACAGGGTCTCGCTCTTGCTCAGGCTGGTCTCGAGCTCCTGAGCTCAAACAATCTGCCCGCCTCGGCCTCCCAGAGTGCTAGGATTACAGGCGTGAGCCACCGCGCCCGGCCTCAATTTTTGGGTTTTAAAACTTTTTCAAATATCATGGTGAATGTATTCTTACTACTTAAATAAAGGAATATATAGGCAGAGAAGAATACTTTGAGAGAATTTTTGGTTGTAATCTAAACTTGGTTAATGGCCTCTTTGTTATCCTGGGCAAATAATTTAACTATTCCATGCCAGATTAGATGACAACAGATTAGGTGTGGTGATTACCTCTCTTAATAGCTATGCATGTAGTATATTCACTTTCTTTTTAAAAAACATAATTATTATGTAAATCTCAAATATACAACAACTAGAGTTAAAAAAAATCATGTCCATATAAAAAACTCCTATTTACACGGTATACCATTTAAAATAGAAAAAAGTAGGCAACAAAAGAGCTTAATTTTCTATGACATTTTGATTCTAGGTGACCTTAAAGAAGAAATCATACAGAATTAAAAGGGAAAGCTGAGGAATCTGTTCAGGTTGGGTATCCCTTATCTAGAATGCTAGGGACCAGAGTATTTTGGATTTCAGATTTTTTAAGTTTTGGAGTATTTGCTTGGGGATGGGACTGAAATCTAAAAACAAAATTCATTTATTTTTCATATATACCTTGTAGACATAGCCTGAAGGAAATTGTATACAGTATTTTTCATAATTTTGTACATGAAACAAAATTTTGACTGTGTTTTGATTCCAATGCCTTACATTAGATCAGGTGTGGAATTTTCCACTTGTGTCATTTTAGTGCTCAAAAAGTTTTGAACTTTGGAAGATTTCAGATTTTGGATTGTCAGATTAGGGATGCTCAACCTGTGTGTACATAGGGCTCCCATATTTGACATTCACATGTAATTAATTGCATAGTCAATTGGAGTCAGTTAATTCAATGGGAAAAAATTCACTGATTCTTTTGTTTAATTGACTGAAATAAAATCTTTGAATTTAAATCAAACAACGAATATCAAATATTAAGTTATTCACACTTAGAATATCCATGTTCTCGCATATTCAGGAGCATCTAGCAAAATATGAGCCAAAGTCAAGTTTCACACAAAATCTATTCCATTCAGAATATCTGTTAAAATGAGGAATCTCACTTGGCATAAATTTCTTCCACTTTGTGGGGTGTTTTTGTTTGTTGGTTGGTTCATTTTTGAAACAGGGTTTCTCTCCGTTGCCCAGGCTAGAGTGCAGTGGCCTGATCATCGCTCATGGCAACCTCAAACTCCTGTGCTCAGGAGTGATCTTCCCTCCTCAGCCTCCCTAGTAGTTGGGACTACAGGAACACACCACTGTGCCCAGCTAATTTTTTTTTTTTTTTTAGGGACGGGGTCTCACTATGTTGCCCAGGCTGGTCTCCAACTCCAGAGCTTACGCCATTTTCCTGTCTCGGCGTTCCGAAGTATTGAGATTACAGGCTTCAGCCACCTTACCCAGCTAATTTCTTCCACTTTGGTTTGCTACCAGAGTACAAACAAATAGTGCAATCAATATATATGAAATAAAGATGCAAATGACTGAGCAAATATAACTCCCCAATAAGAACTAGGAATTTCCCTGGTTCCATAAAATGATGCTTCATAAGGATGCTTCACAAGTTTTGTAGTCAGTGTATCTTATATAGATCAGAAGAATTTATAGCTCACTGCTTTCAATAATCCAGGCTGAGTGAAGACAATGTCAACACTCAATATTTTACCCACCACATTTAAGGCAATTCCTTCCTGTGCTTCATGCATCTTTTACATCTTATAATGTCCTTGAACCAACAGTCACTCTGGCTGGGAGATCCCACCAAAGGACTAGCACGAATTAGATGTTCCCTACATGATTGTTGATTTGACTCATTGGTTTAGGTTGTTCATCACTTGGGGCATTGTTAGGGAGCAGGCTGATCTACTAGTCTCCTTGATTACAGCAATCCTTGATGCTATTTTAACTCCTACAGAAAGCAAGAAACTTAAAAAGAAAAAATAAGGTATTTTATTGCAATATAGTATAATTTCCCTATTTCTCCTTTGCTTCACACAGTACATTCCAAGACTGTGGCTGAAAGATCAGATCATTACCTTGCTCATACCTGCTATGCTTTGAACAGAAGTACTACTTTGTATTCCTTGAAATTATATGACATATTGGTTTTATTTACACAGAGTAAGTTGTGATGTCTTTGGCCAATTTTTCATTTTCTTTCTTGAATTCAAGTCATTAGAAAGTAAATCAGATATGAACAAAAAACAAATTACTGAAGAACCATCTTGGAAAGCTTTTATGAACACTAGATATTCCCAATTGGGGTTGTCCAATAGCATTATTTATAGAGTATTTGTGTTTTCCTGAGAGATTAGGCAAGATTTTGCAGCTCACTAATGTAAATCTATCATATTGACCACATTAAGGACCAAGAAATAAATTTAATATTTTTTTTCATATAGCTGACAAATTCTCCAGGAATTTTACAGGATATTATTTTTATTAAAATATTAGCCATGTTACTAAAACTAAATCTAATTTGTGATGACTTGTTAAAACTAAAATCCCTGGCAAGTTTATATCACAGTTAACAAACACTGATCTGAAATAATATGATTCAAAGAAATTTGGGTGCCAGTCACTCTTCTCTGAACTCCAATGATGTGTGGCCTCTATAATTGAAATCAACTAGGAACAAAGGGGTGCAGGAGCAGCCCAAGAACACAAATAATACAGCTATGTTTTCAATGGTTAGAAAGGCTAAGTGATATTTTCTGTTGAGTTTAGGGGTTTGTTCAATGTTATGAAAATTCTACAGTTTGATCCAAGTGAAGCAAAAGGAAAATACTTTTTAATCTTAATTTTTAGTTTTCTTTCCCTTTCAATTTTCAAGATCAAGCCTGGATTTCTGGCTCTTGTTTCCAATTACACAAGCTTGTATCTACTTAAAGAAACAATAGTCGATTTGTATATGAAGCACCTTTGTGCAAGCTGTTATGCATGGGCATGTTAGTTCTGCTTTCCCAGCACAATAGGTTTTTGAATATTTTATAGCTATTCCTGAGTTGAGTTGATGCACCGACATCTGTCTCAGAATAGCAAGCATTTTGTGTTCACCTCGTTTGTGTTTTCTAAACTCACACACCTTTTACTCTTCCTTGAGGAAGATTAGAAATGCAAAGATGAATAATTAGCCATCGTGCCTACCTGTTTTGTGGTAGTCATCCTTGGATGCCACATTTTATTTGTAAAGAGCTTTGGTGAGAACATTAACAACAACAATTTATGAAGTACTCCACTCAAAACAGAATCTGGGATGGAGTACATAATGATAAACAACGACAGCAAAAAAAAGCATGTGCACACAGACAGCTGTGAGTGCACACACATACACACATGCACACACTCTAAACTGGGAAAACTTCCTAGAAAAAGTCAAGTAGTGGTGGAGGGAAGAATGTTTGTGGAAGGGGTGGGGGTTGGCATAGTGAAGTGAATAGGGAGGAAAAACATTTAAAATCTCCCCAAATAGTATTCAGATAGTAAAGGAAAATTTGCTTGTCTATGTTGCCGGAAAAGATATGGAAAAGATATGCATAAAATGAAATTTAAGTTACTAGCATTCTATGTCAGGGTTCTATTATCAGTTATTTGTGATATACCTAACTGGGTTTAATCAAGCCAACCTCATGAGTCCTCCCTTCAGGAGAATCACAGCACCCCACTCAGCAGTAGATGTAGTGGAAAGCTTGCCAGGTTAGAAATCAGAAGCCTCAGATTCTAGTTTCAGTTTGGACACTGCCTAATTTTGTGACCTCGGATAAGTTATTTAACCAAACTGTGTTTAGTTTTTTTCTTTATCAAGCAGTGCAAAAGTATTTTGGGATTTAAGTCATGTGAAAACTACTTTAAAAATATATGAAATGTAGCAAAAATTATAAATTGTAAATATAAATATATACAGATATAGATACATACAGAATGCTAAGAATGCATAATTCATTAAATTAGAGTTTTCATCATGCTTTTGTGTGTGTGTTTGCATGTATAAGGTAATTGAAGTTTACTTAGTCCTTGAAGTATTTACAATAATCATAATTAAATGAGGGTATAGACTGATATATTTTAATTATGGAACAGTCATAGGAAAGGATAAATGCATTCCATTTATTTTATTATTAAGTCTATGATAAACATTTTGAGCAAGTTTTCTTTTTAATTTTATACAGATAGAGATAAGATAGAAAAATCAAGCAAAATAATCCATCTTTTGTTGCTCACATAAAAGATCAAAGAAATTCAAATTTCAGAGCAATATCAGGGAAGCAATTATAAAATTGCTATTATTACTATTAAATAAAAATATGAATAGTTAGAAGAGAGAATAATTATTTCAAGTAATTTGATGACTCTTTTCAACTCTCTCACACACACACACACACACACACACACACACACACACTGTGCTTTTTCAGGTAAAGTTTTCCATCAAAGCAATAAAAACCCATTTTAACAAATAGCAAAAAAATTAAAAACCAGTTTTTACAAATCTTTATCTGGCAAACCAGCGTATGGGTGAGGTGGGGGATTATGTATGTTTGTTTGTGTGTGTTTGTGTATATATGTGCGTGTGTGTAAGGGTAGGGTCATGGGGACAATCTACAAGCAATCAGGAAATGAATTTCTTTCTGCCCTCTGAATTCTTTTGAAGTCAAGAAGAGCAGGAGTAGGGGACACAAAGCAAAACGAATAGATTCAGATTATTTTATATGTCAGTTTATGACTGAGTACTAATTCTAAAGTGAATGATAATAATGGCTAGATAAGAGATGACTATAAAACACACATTTTATGTCTGTAACGACGTGTCCATAACACATTTAGTGTCAAGGTCATTATTTACTGGTGAGATAAATTGCTTCCTAGAGGTGGGTAGGCCTGTGGTAACACACTGTTTATCCATGTTGATCAAGTTTACCTCCTGGAACAGCTTTATGTAATCAATATATATTTGTTGACTCTGGAGAGGATGGAAGGAAGGAAGGAAGGAAGTCAGCTAAGCAGAAAGGAGGGAGGGGGGGAGAGAGGAAGAGAGAGAGGAAGGAAAGGAGAGAGGTAAGAAATATTAAAAAACAGTACATTTTTCATCTTAAAAGAAATCTTTGGGAATTTAAGACTAACTGTAGTAAGCAGACAAATATTTTAGTGTCAGCTCAGAGATTTATGACCTCACTTAGACCCCTAGTGATTTTAAAGTATACTTTCTGATACAATCAATTTATTGCAATAAAGTCTAAGTTATTATATCTAGCCATTTTTGTGCTTGGCTTCTGTCAAACAAAGTCAAGTATAAGAAAATAAGTGAGTCCTGGTAACCTAATATTAAAAAACAGTTTTCTTAATGTTTCCTTTGGGTCAGTAAATATTCAATTCAATGATTTCTATCTCATTACTCATTCTTCATGAGAGTAAAGACCCCTGACACATTTCAGGACCCCATGTTGATAAGGAAAGTGTCAGATTGCTTTGCTTCTTAATACAAATGCATAAAGATATATTTACAACGATTTGGAGATTTTTTTCAAACCCAATTCCAAGAAAAATATTCACGTTAAACAGAGCAGATCAATTCTGCAGCATGTTGGTCAATCGAACTTTTCGTTATATCAAAGAGCTACAGCATCCTCGGGAAATGGCCTTCACCCACACCCTTTGACATATTTAATGTGCTTTCACATTCTAAAGCATTCACTATTATTTTAGTATTTTAATATTTTATTTATAGTTTCAATGTCATAAGAAGATAGAATTTTTGTGCTGAATCAAGCAACTTCTTAAGGATAATTTCACGCTACATGAATAGCTTTTTCATTAATCTGAGCTGTAATAGGAATATTTAACATTCTACTTCTATAATAAATGATTAACTTACCAGTTAAGAACTATTATTTTTTAAATATCAAGAATAATGTTCTTTACTTTTGGTTTCAGTACTTGAACACTCTGAAGTCACTTAGGGAATATGTTGTATTCTGTAGAGACAAATAATTTACTTCTCTTTAACTACAAAATCTCATCCTACTACCAGCTGCTGATGTGTTTTGGTTATTGTGTTTTGTTTTTCCTTCCAATTCCGACTTGTCGCTCTTTAAATTTGGTTGCCAGAAGAGACAGGTGGCGCATGAAGGTTACTTAAAACAGTGCCAATTTTAGCTCTGCAGCAAACATGGGTCAAATCAAGTGGAAACTGATGCTAGGGTAGGAGAGAAGTAAAAGCGCTAGAAATGGGCATGCTCTTTTTCTATCCTTCGGGTGCATTTTAACACTTTCTCTTGTTCGGACTGAATAAGCAATAGAGACTTCTGAAATTTAGATTAACAAATTGTATCATTGATTTATTTATTCTGTGCCAGACATTGCAATACAATATCTCATTTAGACTTCATAACATTTCTGTGTAGTAGCTATTATTATACACGTTATAAATGAGGTATCTGAGGCTTAGAGGAGTGAAGTTACCTACCCAAGGTTGAATGTAGCTAAAAGAGGACAAAGGTCGATTATAAATAAATCAGTAGTTAGATCAGTGATTTCAATTAGGGACAATTCTGGCTTCTGGAGAGCATTCGATAATGTCCAGAAGAGACATTTTTGATTTTCACAACTGTAAATGGATACTACTGGCATTTGGTACGTAGAAGGCAGGGATACTACTAAACATCCTGCAATACACAGGAAAACCCCCCCAAAAATACTTTTCCAGCTCAAAATTGTGTAGTAATGAGCTTGACAAACCCTAAAGTAGAAGCATTCATAGTCAGGGTCGATTTTCTCCTTATCACACCACTATTTTCTCCTCTGAGGCTAATAATGAACCCATCAAAGCAATAATGTGGAACACAGTTTTTGAGGTATTGTGTAAGATATTGTAATAGAGGTGGCTTGGCCCAGGATTCAAAACAGAAAGTATAAAATGGAAAACCATTATATCAGCATTTATGCAATACATTTTTTAAGTTCCCAGTCCAGTCTAGGGATAGACAGAGTTGAAAGATTAAGATTTGACTTTTGCTTTCAAGTGCCAAGAGAACGCGTGTGTGCATGTATGCATAATGCATGTGTATATGTATACATATCTATATGTGTGTTTGAATAGATATAGATATCAAAAATAACTATATAGGTAGGATATGCAGATTGCAAGCATGACATAGGTAATGAAAAAATAAATGCTAACATTTAAAGAATGTTTGCCATGTGCCAGGTGTACTGATGAGGTAGATTACTGGTATCATCTTCAATTTACACAGAAGAAACTGAAGTTCAGAAAGCTTAAGTGATTTTTCCAAAAATAACATATTAAGTTATAAAGCTGATATAAGCCCAGGTATCTGGCTCCAGAGGCTGTGTTATGAAGGAGTATGTTGCCTGTACTGCTACAGGCTGCAAGAGGAACTCATAGGAAAGGCAATTCTATGAGAAGTCTACACTGACTCTAAGTGGGCTCGTAGGAAGGGGAGACCTTGATATATTTAGAGAAGTGAGAAGACTTTAGGTAATGAGAAAGGCTAGGAGACAGAAAGGTGCTTGTTACATTTGGGAGACACTGGCTAGAGTGGACATTATGTAGGGACATAGTAGGAGACATAACTGCAAAGGGAGCCAAAACAAGTGGCGTATGCTCAGCAGGAAACTTCACTCCCATTTCAATGAAAAGTTAAGTTCTCCTGCTTGTTACCTACCTTGTCTTTGTTTCATTATACCTCAGAACTTTAATGTTTTTTCCCATTTGTTTCTTCCTACCTAGCAAAGCTGATCCCTCTGGGTGTGCACTCTGGGTCAGTGATTCCCCAGTGTTACCATGCACAGGAACCAGATAATGAGCATTCCAATACATATGGACCCCACTTTGCATCTCACTGTTTGGATCCTATGTCCTTCTGCTTCCTCTAAAATCTTGTTCTACAAAGGATCATTCCTCTACATAGTATAGGTTCCATGAGGTGAGAGACTTTGTGGAGTTTATTGTTGTATACTCAGAGGCTAACACAGTGCCCAGTAGAAAAAGTACTGTTAAATAAATATGTGTCAAAATAACTTATTTCCTTTTTTTCTATGAGCACCTTCGCTATGGTTCACAAACGCCTTTGGGTCTCCGGGTCCAAACAAAAGTTTTCCTTTGGCCTGGCGCAGTGGCTCACGCTTGTGATTCTAGCACTCTGGGAGGCCGAGGCGGGCGGATTGTTTGAGCTCAGAGTTGGAAATCAGCCTGAGCAAGAGCTAGACCCTGTCTCTACTAAAAATAGAAAGAAATTAATCGGACAACTAAAAATATAGAGAGAAAATTAGCCGGAAATGGTGGCGTATGCTTGTAGTCCCAGCTACTTGGGAAACTGAGGCAGGAGGATCGCTTGAGCCCAGGAGTTTGAGGTTGCTGTGAGCTAGGATGACACCATGGCACTCTAGCCTGGGCAAAAGAGTGAGATTCTGTCTCAAAAAAAAAAAAAAAAAAAAAAGTGTTCCTTTGATATCACTATCATCTTAAGCTCCTGGACTAAATCATGTTAAGATCGAGTTTCTATTGACAGAAAATGGTTTACAAAAATGTTCGTTTTTTAGAACTTTTGGATTTTAGAATTGCACCAAAGATCTATGGATCTGCAGAGAATAGTTTTTTCACCATTTATCTGGTATAGAGTATAGAGTAAGCGCTCTGTAAAAATAAGCTACTAAACCATTTTGTTTAGTTTTTTTACATTAACAGGCCCCCCAAGAAGTAGGGTACCAAGAACAAAAGTAAATACCTGCCAGTGAGATTAAGGTGTCATGGGAGGAGCTGTAGTTTGAGTAGTCATCCACATCATTGTATAATTGCAACTAAGAGTAATGATGTTATTTGTCAAGAATGATGTGTTGAAGTGGACCAGGGAAAAAAATTCAGGCAATCAGAAAGTCAAAGGGAGAACAAAGAGCATACAGTGTTTCCAAACCTTGATAACATAAAAAAGTAATCAAGGGAGGAAAAAAGAGTAGAAAATGAAGATACTATCAGAAAAGAGAAAAAAAAATGTGTAAAAGCAAAGCACCAAAGTTAAAGACAAAAAAGGGAATTAGTTTTTAAAGTATCTTAAAAGAACTTCAGTTTGACAAAGTGTGCTTTGCTTCTAAAATATTTCTAAAGCTTATCCTTTCAGAATCAACTATTTACTAAACATCTCCTCTATGCCAGTTGTATTCTCACGAATCATTTCTTTGACACGATGGACACCAGTAAATTAGGTAATATAATATTATCCCAATTTTTTCATGTGAGGAAATGAGTCTTAAAAGTTAAATAAAATGATTAGTAATTTGTGGGGCTAAGATTCAAGCCGAGGGCTAGCTATTTCATATTTAGATATTTGACTATCCCATATAATAAAGAAAAAAATTATATTCCAGGAGAAATATAAGACTTATGTATTATAATAATTTCATATTTATACTTCTTCCTCTTCCTAGAAAAACTTCTCAGAGAGTAATCTATATCTGCTGATTTTATTCCTTGCCTTTATTTAATCTATAGTCTACTCCATTCTTGCTTCTACCCCTAGAATCCCTCTGAACTGCTCTAGATAATGTAAAATAGGTCTTCTATATGTCCATCTCCAAGGGGTACTATAGCTCCTACATCTTATTTAACCTTTCAACGGCACTCAACAGAGTGTACTGTTTTCTCCTGAAGAAAACATTTTCTTCCATTGTGGTTTGTGATGGCATGGCATTCCTCTTACATCTCTCTAAGTGTTCCTTCTCATTTTCATCTGGCTTCATCTCCTTTAGCCAAGCTTTAATGTTGGAGCTCTTCAGGGCAAAGTTCTAGGACCTCTTTGAATTTCATTCTTTACTTTCATTCTTTACTTCTTTACTTACTTAGATAATATTATCCATTCCTGTGCCTATAATTACTATTACTAGCATTTAAAAAAATTATTTCCTCTAGCTTAAATTTCTATGGCCTACTAGATATCTCCATTCAAATATTTCAGAAATCTTTTAAACTTCTCATGTCCAAGACGGAACTCACCATCTTTCTCCTAAATCTTTCCTTTCTGTTTTTCTGTTATACTCAAGCCACCATCTCATTTGCACCATTGCAATAATGTTCTAACTGGTCTCTTTGCCTTTTTGATGCTATGCTACTGCACCGTAGGTTAGAGTTGAAATTGTTCTAACACTAACAGGCCTTCTGAATTAAAATCAAAACTGCATTAAACGAAAAGAAAAAACAATGATACTTCACTATTTTTAAAAACTATTGTCCTCGTCTCCTCCTTTGAGCCACAATAAGTAAGTTTCTAGGGCATAAATACCTCAATATAATGCTTTTGACTCTACTTCTTTCTTATAACTTTTAAGTGAAAAATAGCTCACCGTTTTTTTTCATGTTATTCATTCAACAAATAGTTATTGATTAAATACCATATGCACGGCCTCATGCTAGGTGCTGAGAATGCAATGGTGAACATAGCAAAATACTGTCTGCTTTCATAAAGCTTGCATTCTGAAGGAAGAGACATCCAACAAATAAAATAATATATAGAATATCATACATTGCTATGAGGAAACAATAGGATACTGTGATGGGTTGCATGAGAAGAAATGTCAGATTTTTCTATAGTGGTTGAAAAATACATTTCTGAAGAAATGAATGTTGCATAAGGGTCAGTAAGGCAAATATCAGAAGGAAGAATATTCTAAAAGGAGGAAATATTATGTGTAAAGATTATGATATGGGGAAAAAATCTGTTTGTGGAACTAAACAACTGCAAAATCTCAGTGGTATATAATGATAAGCATTTGTTTCTTACATGTCTGTGGGTTCGCTGTGGCTCCTCTGATCTTGTCATGGTGATGGCAGAAGGGCAATGGGACAAAAAGGACATGCTGTGCCTAGCTCACTAGTCCAGGAAGGATGAGAGACACATGAAACACAGCCACATGGCTGACTGACAGACCTTCAGTTTGAAGTAAAGCTGCCCAGCTGAGTCTACTGGGGCTCAACAGAATCCCAGTCCATGGATACATGAACAAGCTCAGCCAAGATCAGCAGAGCAACTCCAGCCAACCGACAGACATGTAAGAAACGAATGATTATTATTGGATGCCACTGTGATTTTGTAGTTGTTTATTACACAGAAATAGCTGGCCAATGTAGCTGCCAAGGGAGGCAAGACCAAATTAGGCATCACAGAAAATTTCAACATGTCTTGATGAACCAAAATGTAGATCAAGTTACAGTGGCTAGGGAGATAAAGAAAAAACAACAATTAAATGTAATATCATAGAGGCCAAGATAGAAAAGTGATTCCTAAAAGAAGAATGTTCAACTATGGCAACCTAAGTCCAATGAGTGAAATAAGACCTACTAAATGGCCATTGGATTTGGGAAACATTTGTAACTTTGACAAAGGCCATTAATTTGAATAGTAGAAGGAAAACCCAGAATGGATTGTGATAAAGAGTAAATGCAAGAGAAAAGAGTGGACATTTTATCTATAGACAACTCTTTCCTCAGGTGATATATTTGCTCTCCATTTTAAATAGGACAAATCTTTCCCTCCCACACATAATACAGGAAATAGTTTCCAACCATGGTACTTGAATTTAAATTCAACAGTACTTCTAGATTTCTTAAGGAGTCTAAGTGGTTTCTTAAGAGAGTATCGTTCACTGCCAAACAAAACATTTTAAATTATTAAATAGATATTCAGAGTAAATCATATTAAAATACTATATTATATACAAAATATGTTGTAAATAATAAATCACAATATGTATATGTGTTAGTATTGCTAATTTAATTCGTATAATAATGAAGAAAGCTTGATATACCTTACCACCTATATATCTCAAACAAAGTATCTATTTAGATTATTTTTACAATATTATGCAAGAAAAAGAAAATTTATCGTAGGGAAAAAAAGCAGCAAAGGAAAAACCAGGATTTTCACAGATGAGTGAAACTATTTATGGAGGAAACAATAAACAGTGAAGACCCTGTAGACAGATGTTTAAATTAGTTTAAAGCAAATAGACGTGAGAGGTAGTTTGAACACAGACAAAAAATTCTTGATCAAAACAATAACTATACAGACTCTGCTCCATCAAAGCAAACAGCCACAAAGTTAAGAAGGATTTGCATCCTGTATCTAATAGGCCATTAGCATATAATGTATTCAAATTGAAAAAAAAAACAGAACAAAATATGTCTTGTTCTCATAAACCTTCCAAGAATAATATTGAATACTATTACAAATATTTTTGATGTGGGAAAATATATACATTAAGGTGCCAAAGTACATCCAGGAAGCTGGTGACATTTTTTGCTTTGGAGCACAAAATCTTTACATGTCTGCCAATGATGAATCTTTTTAGGATGGTACAACTCCAGTTTGGTAGTTATTTTGTCAGTCTGCATGCTAAAAAGGTAGATTTTTAAACTATTGGAAATCAAATACAAGCCCATAACTGATACCTAATGGTTGAAAGATGTACTAATAATTGAAAAAAGAAAATGATCTAATCCCTGCTTGCAATAAACTAAAATATCATATACCCAACAACCAAGATACATGAGCACAAAAGCGAGATGTGATGGGGAGAGACTTAAAAGGGAGAGGGAGTGATAGAAGATAAATATTCACAGGATTATATTGGAATACCCTGGGAAGAATAATAATCTGTTATCCCTTTCAATTGATATTTTTATGTATTTGGTCAACATTTATTTAGTGCAATCAGGATAAACATCTTTCAGAAGTAGTTTATTTGTTTGTTTTCCATTTGAGGGCATGGTCTGATGCAGTGAGAGTGAAACCAATTTAAAATTAACAATCTTTATAGAGAGAACAAAGATTAGAGACACTATTTTTCCCTGTTTGTGGCTATCATGGGTTTGCACTATTTGAATTTCTCTTTAAGAAAATTTGCTGCAGAGGGCATACTTAATTGAGTTTCCAATGCACTTTTGATCCTCTATGACAGCCACACCATGGCTATACTTCCCTGAGGCTGCTTGCAGCAATGAGTGAGGACAGCAGAAGTATCAGAGCCAGGCCATTTCTGCCTGACATGGAACTTCTCCAGAAAAACCTTTTCTGAAGACTCCACGTTATCTTAGCCTAGATTTTCAGTTGCACTGCAGTCTGAAGCTCTCCAAATCCATTCCTCTTACCTTCCTTCCCTTTTTTCATATATGTCAAGCCTGCAGTCAGAAAATAGGACAAGAAATAGTTTGAATTCCCATGGAATGGACAAAAATATTCATTTTAGCAGTTTTACTCCTGAGTTATATGAACTCTCTGGCTATCTTTCATAGCATAGTCTGAAGAGATCTGTACCTTTTGGACATTCTGAAGAACATGATATATTATTGATAACCATTGACATGATCATTTCATTGTTGACATCATGGTGATCGAGGCAGAATGAGCACGGAGAGATTAGCAGATTGGAGGGTTTGGTAAAATGCATGTACTGAATAAGTAGGGATTAAGCCCCACAAAGGCTGAGAGATTCAGAGACTTTCCATTTGGGTAAAAATGTTAGAGGATACATGGTCAAGAGGCTGTCAAGTTCGTCATTCCAAAGTAAAAGACAAATTGCTGCATTTTACATCCTCTATTACGGAGAAGGAAGCATAGAACCTGCTAGACCTCTTCAAGTCCAAAGTCAACATGTTTCAACACTAGGGCTTCTGCTACAGCCTGCATACCATGTGATACGGAAGATGGCTAATCTTGATGGGATCCCAAATAGGAAACGGCACCACAGAAAATGCAAATTATCTCTTGGGCCATAATATCTGGTAGACCCTAAAGGTGATGGGAAAAGATTCAATATGGAATCTATGACAATCCCAAGTTACTCACAATGCAGACTTTTGACATTCTGGAACAAAGCCATGCCATTCACAGTGAATAATAGTGCATTTTTAAAGAAAAAGCTCCTGGCATGTATTGTACCCTGTTAAGAGAGGAAATGCTTGACCATTGTGTGTCAAATGGCTGCATGCCTAGAACTGCCTCATATGAGATGGATTCTGTTGGACTCATCAACTCATAAAGGTAGGAAGGCCCAGAAGCAGTCAATCAGATGACAATGGAACCTCTGGTACTGAACTTGAGAAGGACCAGAGTACAAAAGTAAGCTGCATGAGCACATAGCCCAACCACTCATATTGTCTACCAACGTGCACAAGAATCCATCCCCCATCTCACTCCTATGGTCTTATGGGGACAGGGGGAGGCCTCTTAAATGTGAGTTGAAAGAGTAGGAAAGAACTCAAGCTTGGTTTCCTAATGAGTCAGCATGGCATATGGTAGAAGCTTGAATTGAACAGTGGCTGCAGTATAGCCACTTTCAAGAATTGCTTTGAAAAGCAGTGGGGAGGGAAAATCTTTCTAAAGGGTGAAGCTGAGAGGAATCTACTTGATTATCCATTTCAAATGGAAGAAGTCACCCAAGGTAGTATATGTGCAGTGCCCTTGCCATCAAGTCAGGATCTTGGAAGAAATAAAACTGGAAGATCTGAGAAAAAGAGGTCTGCAGTAGAGGTATGTGGGTGGGCATTTGAGAGTAGGAAAAAAGTGTGAAGATTTTGTATCATATATTAATATGCATCAACAACATCTACTAAATAAGATACATTGAATAATCTTGAAGACAAAATGACTCGACTAGTCATTAGCTAGGATTCATCATTGGCCATTCTTCAATTGACATAATACACAAACAGAATAGCCATTGTGGCATAGGTGTAGTTTACTCATGGCTCTGCTTGCCAAAGCCAATCCAGCTGCTGCTGTACCTGAATGTCCAACATATCAGCAGGAAAGACCGACAATGCTGCACCAATATGACACTATTTCTCAAGATGACCAACTGGCTATTTGGTGTAAAGTTAACTGGTTCCCTTCTGTTCTGGAAGTGTCAGTGCTTATCCTCATCCAGGTATGGATTTGCCTTTCCTAGCTACAGAACCTCGGCCATCACAGCTATCCATGGGCTTAGAGAATGCCTGATCTTTAGGCATTAAATTCTACACAGTATAGCATCCAACCAAAGTTCCCATTTCACAGCAAAGAATATGAAAGAGTGGGTCCACAACAAGGTGATCCACTAGTTATATCACATCTTCAACATCCAGAAGCAGCTAGTCTCCTATAATATCCGGGTGGCCTACTAAGGACAAAGCTAAAGTGCCTGATTAGAAGCAATATTCTGCAAGGATGTGGTGTCATCATTCAGGTTTCAGTATATGCACCAAATTAGAGACCTCTGTGTGATGCTGTGTTCCCAATAAGACGAATACTTTGATATGATAGCTGAGGAGTGATAGCAAGCATGGACCTTCTTACCATTACTCCCAAACATCTAGTTTGGAAACTGCTTTTTATCCCTACAACTTTGGTTTCTGCAGGATTAGAAAACATAGTCTCTAAAAAAGGTGTACTCTTGGGACACAGCAAAGGATACATTAAACTATAAGCTACAGCTGCCACCAAGACTCTTTGGATTCCTTGTGACTAGTGGACAGCAGAATAGTCATTTTCCAGGAGCAATTAGCCCCGATTAGTAAGAGATACAGCTGCTTTTCCATAATGGCAGTGTCTCACTCAGCTTGGGCTGCTGTCATAAAATATCATAGACTGGGTGGCTTAAACAACAGAAATTTACTGATTTGTTTTCTCACAATTCTTTAGGCTAGAAGCCCAAGATCAGTGTGCCCATACATTTGAGTTCTGGTAGGGACCTCTTCCTGGCTTGCTAATGGCCATCTTTTCACTGTGTATTCACATAGCTTCTCCTGGGTTCAAGATCTTTTTCTCTTCCTCTTTTATAAGGCCACCAATCCTATTGGTATAGGATCTTACCCTTATGACCTCATTTACTCTAAATACCTACTGGAAGCCCTGTCTGCAAATACAGTCACATTGGCGGCTATGGCTTCAACATAGAATTTGGGAGGGGGAGTGGATAATTCAATTCATACCAGATGATGAGGAAGAATACATGTAAAACCAAGGTGATCCTAATTATAACTGAAATGGACACATGCAGCAGCACTGGCTTGGGAAACTAGGGATGGCTAACTTTAAAAACAAACAACTGATTTCAAAGTAGAGAAAAATCTAAAAATCAGTGTTAATGTTTGACTAAATACAATTGGGGAGTCACACTTAATAAGAATAAATCTCTACTGCTTTACCTATTCAGTTATAGCATAGTTACACTACATTTTGAATAAGATTTGCAATAAATGTTTCATTCACTTATTTTCTTTTAACAGAATTAAGTTCAGTTAATGTCCAAGGGGTGGACCCTCATCTGGTCTGCTGCTGAGAAATTAGAACCCAATTATTTTGGAGGTTTCCTTTTGTTTCCAGGGTTAGGTTAAATCCCATCTTTTCTTTTGAGAATGGCCCTGGCAAATAAAAAAAAATGAATCAACAATCTACAAATTGCCTTTAACATTGTCTTTATAATCATTTTCTCATAACCCCAAGCAGATAACCCCAGACGTCTCTTAGATATCGCACAGTAAACATACAGTTGAAAATGGGCTGTAATCCTGGATGCATGGGTTATTACAAAGGGGGATGTTGGTCATATACCATGGTCAATCAAGCAGTATCACAAAGGCAAAAATAAAATCAGTCCAGATATGGGTCACCTCACGGATCTTCGGCACTTACCTGAAGCACAAGGACATTTTCTGCTTGCTAGAGTTTGGGCAGTATTGATTTTTTTTCTTCTGAAATGTTTATTGATTTAGATATTTACACAGCATAAAGCATTAATGTGTGGGTTGAATATGTCTTATCTCTAAAATACTCACATTCTTAAAAGCCACAACTGTTAAAAATATAGGTACGGCAAATATGATATACTTGTCATACCACAGGATGATGGGGAAACTCAGAGGTATTTTGAGTATAATGAAATGCAAAAATTCAATTTCTTTCAGAGGAATAAAATAGCTATTACAATCTATGTAAGGCATGCAAGGTTTAGATCTATTCAAATTGCACTTTGAAAAGGAAAAGATCTGTTTTAGATGAAAGCTATCAATTTCTAAATTCATATCATTAGTGCTTGTGAATGTTAAACAAATCATCAGAAATTCTGAACTTATGCTGAGAAAAGAATAACATTATGTGACAGATGTGAGGTGTCCACAAATTAAAGTTTGTGAGACATGTCTTATTTCTTTCTTTTCTTTTAATCTAATTAAATTCAATGCAGGTTAACGAAGAGCCCTCACTCAGTTGTCCTGCTGTGTAACAAGAGCTCATTTATTTTTGATGTTTTTCTCTACTCCAGAGAGTCATGTAAAATACCAGTCGTCTTGTATATATAGTGCATTTGGGGGCAGCCCCACTGGTTTTTTGCTCATTCTGGTTACCATGGAGATACCCATTTTTTCTGGCCAGCAGGGTCTCTTGAAGTCCTTTGGATGCACTGTCCTGGTGGAAAGTGGGATATGAAGGTGGATGTTAGGTGGTCTCTGCCTTGAATGGGATAGTAAACAATAAAGAAATTTCACCTGTGGTGGCCCCAGTATATGGTGACAACAAAGCAGACAGACACATGGAGAAATGGGACATACACACCCCTGTCTGTCAAGGTGAGAAATGAAAGGTGTGAAAAACAGAACTGGAAAAACACCCTCAGATGGGTGCAGGACTGCAGTGTGTTGACACTAGTGACACGTTTTCCTACGAAGGCCACAAACCCCTAGGTATAGATCTAGGTATAGTCACATCTCTTATGATGTGGCAGTATTGCATAGCATGGCAGAAGGTGCCTAGAAAAATCTTTTGAAATGCTTCTGGTTCCCAAGCCCTGTATGAAGCACTGGGGATCCAGATGTTTCTGCGTATCTTGCTTGATAAGCCACAGAGAAACTGAGAAGGTTGGTGAGTCTGCAGAGGCCTGGATCAGAACAAAGTAACCACCAAGTAAGGGCACTTTATGATCAAGGACTAGAGTCCCTTATAAGTGTTTAACAGCTGAATAGGGCCAATTTCACCTCAGCAGTCACCAGTCTAGAGAGTAGCCCAAACTAACCACACCACGGCATTTGCCACGGAGCATCCAAACTTACTATGTGAGTCAAAGGCCCTGCCTTCCTTCACTTCACTCAGATATAAGTCATATAAGCACTAGCTTTTATTTTATCTAGAACCTATGGAGAAAAGGAGTAGGAAGGGGAAGGGTTATCTTCAAAAGTTGTTTTGACCTGAGTGAAAGAGATTAAAATATCAGATTGGATTGTGTTTACCAGACTGAACTATATTTATCTAGATTTTTTTTTTCTGGAATGAATGAATGTGGTGAATTAGTTTCAAAATAATTGATATAATGTAGTGGTGGATGCTTTAAAGGAAGGTAAAATAAATTATAGGAAAAAAGCAAGACATTTTTCTTGGCACATCTGAACATAAAATATAAATTTGTGATCCTGTCAATAATAAAATGAAACTCTAGGATTTAACAATGACCTTGAGTGACCAGTATAAGGCCAAATTATTAATAGATAAATTGTTTGTTTGGCCTTCTCCTCTCTTGGCCACTCATTACAAAAGAGAATGCTTTGGCTTCTCAGGTTAATGTAATTCTTACTAATCTAGAAATTTTCCAATAATAAGTTCAAATGTTACTCATTCCAAAAGGACTTGAATTTGCTAGTGAACATTTCAGATGTGGAGGGCCACTAGCCAGAGAAATGAATGTTTAATTTGCTGGAATAACCCTGAGCACTTGGTTAACACCCACAGTAAAAATTACTGACATTTATAGAGCATTCACTGTGTAGCACTGAACTAAAACCTTTGCATGTTTTATGATGGGTTTGTGAGTATACGACAGTAACGAAGGGATAAGATATTTTGGAGTAGATCATCTTGTTATATTCAACTCATAACAGTTGGTGGTGATGAATTTCAACATTGTCTTCTCTGCTTTAGGTAGGCACACTTGTGCCAAGCTTGTGTATGGAACCAGTTAGTTGGTATGTGCTGTGTTCTTCAGCCACTTGCCTACCTGAAGGACAAAGAAAAATAAGTGTGACGAAAGCCTTTGTCAAGTATAAATTCAGGTATCTCTTCCAAGTTATTCAACCCCCTGTGAAAGAAAAAGTCACTGGACAATTAAGGAGATGATTTTATTCAGGCTACAGCAATAGAGAAAATGTTCATTAATAAAGAACGGTTATACAGAGTCAAGTAGACAAGAAAATCATCATCAAGTCTTGTGGGAGTCATGAAGGACAGAGAGGAGTCAGATCTGAGTCACTGAGGAAGGGTGGGGGTGATAGGGAGTCTTTTTTTGGAATATGAGAGAGCAAGAAGGTCCTTTGTGGTTATAGTAGCTATTTCTTGAAACACAAAATGATGAGGATATTTCAGAAACCAAAATGGTAGGAGGATTTCTTAACTGTCTTTTAGAAGCGCATGGCTCAGATAAAGATTAACATTGTCACTTCCTTCATACTGACAACAAGGATATGGGGAAAAAATAATAGTATAATACAGTGTATGTTTATAGTATTTTCCCCAAAGTTCTTGAAATCTTGATTAAACTGCTTAACCAATAGGACATTCTGTCAGTAACAGGACTTTGTCTTTCAAGCAGAACATAATAATTTCAAATGGCATTTGATGCAGACAGTCCCTATTGTCACAGAAAATTTAATTCAAGACTAAGCTAAAAGTATATTAAAAGAGTATAGAATAATACAAGTAAAATCAAGAATGTAAAAGAGAATGGAGACTCAAATTCAAGGAAAGATATTGAAAGAAAAGTTAAAAAGAAATAAAGGTGGAGCATGGGGGAGGAGTCCACTGCTGGAGATGGGTTTTCCCTTATTTAGTTCCATACTCTTCTATATTAAGGAATCCCCATCATACCATTAGCAGCCTCATCCTTAAATGTGCAAAAGCAAAAACAAACAAAAAGAATATATCAGTGTGTTCTCCTGAAGAATGAAAAAAGAAGATAATGACATTGCATAATGCTCTTTTGAAACTTAAAAGAATTTCAAAACAGCTGTTTTATTGTTATAGACACTTCATCAACCAATATAGTTGTCACTTTTCAAATTTTTAGTGCAGGATTTCTTACAAATGATACACTGGCCCTCCTCCTAATTTCGCAAATGCAAACACCTGCCATTATATTGTGGCTAATGAGCAATTAGCAAAACAATTAAATTAGTTTGGCTTCCCTTATGTGTTCATAAAATTCTTCAAAGCCAGCACAAATGTTTAATTACTGACAGTAAACCCAGGACTGTGTATCTTAGTAGAGGTGACACTATCCACCAGAATGAATCCATTGTGAAAGACAATGCAACAGAGTGAGGAGACCTCATGTCTCACTTCAGCCTTTCCTGTCTTCTCTCCTTTCCAGCCTTTTCTAAATGAAGTCTTAATCTCAAGGCATTCATTTTTTTCCACTTTTTTCTTCTCTTTAAAATTGTCCTGCTCAGCTTATAATAGTAACTTATTTTTTTTTCTGTTAGCATGAAGCCAAATAGCCTTTGGTTTGAATGAGCTGTGTGGACTGGGGAAAATTGTAGAAACTTTCCAAGATTCAGTTTTCTTGCTCATAAATTCAGGAAACAGTAACTATTGCATATGACTGCTGTGAGGATAAGTAAGATAACCTATAAAAGGTGCCTATGAGTGATAGTATGTGGACACCCAGCAATGTCATTTTTCTCCACCTCTCCCTTTTTCTCGCTGTTCCTGTCTTCCCTCTAAGTTAGCTTAAGTTTTAGAAGCCAGTCTTATGAAGAATGTTAAGATTGTGTGTTTCTTCTAAATCGGCCAGAATCCTAATGGTTGAGATTATATTTCATTGTTTCTTCACTGAGGATCGATAATCACTCAGTGCCATGATTATCACCGTTCTCTGCTGTGACTGCCAATGTCAATGTCTATGTCAAAGTCATCACCACCACTAATCTTTGAGGGCCTACTACTTGGGACTTAAGGATTCCCAGGGTCATTTTAGGTGCTTTACCTGTATTATGTATTATATTTTTATGCCATGCTTGTTGATCTCTTATCCTACTTGTAAATTCTTATTCTTTTCAAAAAATCCCACTTTTACAGCAGTTGCTGGACTTTCTACCCACCTATGCCAATTCACAAATACTAAGAATCAACTTTAGTCTTCTAGACTGTGGTCTCTTCCATGTAGTGAGTACAACATGGCATTATTAAGACTTAGTGTATTTATACTGATTGCTGCCACACCAGTGAGAGAAATTTTGACCTTTACAGTGCCCAGCCATCCTCAGGTATTGCTATAACATCATTATTTACCACTCTGGGCCTTTTCTGTCCAATGACTTGATTCTATTTTTCCTATTATAACATCATTAGCATTTTTCTGCCTCGCTTTCACCCTTTATGTCTCCATTCATATGTCACTCCCCACAAAGGCCTTTTCTACTTTCTAAAGTGGTCTCCCCCAGTTTAACTTCCTTTCATCTCCCCGGTTGTTTCCTACATAAAGCTTATCACAATCTGTATATTACCTCTTGTATTATCCTGGATAGAGTTGGAACCCATTCTTCTAAGTAAAGTATCACAAGAATGGAAAAACAAGAACCACATGTACTCACCATCAAATTGGTTTTAACTGATCAACACTTAACTGCACATATAGTAGCAGCATTCATCGAGTGTCAGGCAGGCGGGAGGGGGGCGGAAGGGAAGGGTACATACACACCTAATGGGCGCGGTGCACACCATCTGGGGGATGGACATGCTTGAATCTCTGACTCGGGTGGGGCAAAGGTAATATATGTAACCTAAATGTTTATTCCCTCATAATATGCTGAAATAAAAAAAAATTTAAAAAAGTTACAATCTGTATTTATCTTGTTTGTTATGCTTGTTCATTCATTTAGTTGACTACAGTTTTTTTCCTAAATTAGGACATATGCTCCATGAGGACAGAAATGTATTGTGTCAGTTTTCCTCCAAAATTAGAACCTGAGACAAAGAATCAGAAGTAAGTAGTTTACATGAGAAGCGATTCCAGGAAGCACAAAGGTGAGATGGAGAAGAGAGAAAAGTCAATGAAACGGTCTGTTAATAAGGAAGTTACTGATTGGCCAAGTGGGGCTCAATTCCTCTGGGAAACTTCTGAGAAGCAGAATATAGAAAACAGTCAGTTCTGCTGTAACATGGCATATAGTTCCAAAAAAAAAAACAAAACAAAACACTGCTATACAAAATCACGCAGTAAAAAACCACAGGGCTTTTGGGAAAAAATGGAGTTGGGGCCAAACACACTCAAAAACAATATGAGTCACACATAAATAAGATCTAATCCTTAGAAATGATAGCACTGTTTCATGTGTGATAAATGGTTAAGAAATACATAAAATCTACAGTAAATATGATGCTTTACCTGGAAGAAAGCCTGCTGTTTTCTTGAAGAAGGGCAAGTTGGAAGGGTTACACTTTGAGAGTTATTGCAAAGCAATGGAAGAAGAGTTCAGTGAAAGCTGATAGACAGTTGTAACACCAGGTTTGGCTGAGTGTGGCTCAGAACATGCACAGTGCTCTAAGGTCACTAGTGGACATGTGAGACATGTGCACATGTGTGGGGTTTTTTGTGTTTTATGTGGCTCTATTCAGTTATAAGCTATTTTCTTCATTCATCTAGATCAGAGATTATCACACTTTTCTTTAAAAGATCTAATGGTAAATATTTTCAATATTGCAAGACATAAGACTATGTCACAGTCACAGAAAAGAGGTAAAAAATGGAAATGTCTGTGCACGAATAAAACCTTATTTACAAGACAGTGAGCCAGAGTTTTCTAATCCCTTATTTAATGTTTCTTATGGAAGAAATCATGCATAAGCAAACACAAAATTCAGGTTATACTCAAATATTTTCTCAACATATCTAGTATGTTGAAACTAATTCACATTTTCAAAACAAGCGTAATAGCAGAACTGGCTGTATCTCAGAATTTTCCGAATGAAGGGATTCCTCCTGAGAATGCTAAATTTCTAGCACTTCTGGCTGCCCATTGTGTGATGAACAATTTCCTGAGTCATGGAGAAAGCCTAAAATCTAGACAGAGAAGCAAAAGTACTAAAGTAGAAAGCTGTCAGCCTGCACAGAAATTGTCTTCTAGGGCCAGAGGCTGAGGTTATGTGGGGTGTGGCACCACCTGCATCTGCACCACTTGTTTGTCATATTTGCCGCATCCTTAGTGCCTGGAATGCATGACACACTCCAAGCAAATAACTTACTTTCACAAAGATGTCTGCTCACTAAAGCAACCAGGAATAGGCCAGCTTGGTCCATTCATAATTGAGACCTTTGCCTCAGTTGGTCAGACTTAGTAACATTCCCTAGAATGCTTCATTTTCATGGTTACAATAATGCAGAATTTTCACAGTTTCTTCAACTCTCTCTTGTGTCTTCCTATATTTTACTAAGACCTCTTTTTACCCTTTTACCCAGCCTACCAATTTAGCATATTATAATTCTAAAAACTCAATGTACATTTTCAAACACAATAATCATGTGGTCATACATTTCCAGCCCTCTAACAAAATATAGTCTATATTCATTTTACTTAACCTAATAAATTTTTCTGCTTCAACATAAAGGATTTCCCATTTAATCAATACTAGTGAGCAATGGCTCTGACCTGCAGGTGGTAATGCACCTTTCACAATGAGAGCAGCTGATACTCCAAAATAAAAAGGAACATGGTTACTACTAGAATTTTGCTTAAAAGGTTTTGTTATGGATGGAATTGTGCCCTTCCAAAATCCATATGTTGAAACCCTGTCCCCCAGTGTGACTTTATTTGGAGATAAGGCCTTTAAGGAGGTAAAGTTAAATGCAGTCATCAGAGTGGAACTGTAATCCAATAGGACTGGTCTCATAAGAACATGAAGAGACACCAGATCTTGATTTCTCTCTCTCTTCCTCTTTCTCTGTCTCCCCACACCATGCATACTGCATACACAGAGGAAAGGCCACATGAAGATACAGAGAAGGTGGCTGTCTATGAGACAGAAAAAGAAACATCACCAACAACCAACACTACTGGTACCTTGATCTTGACTTCTGGCCTCCAGAGCTGTTAAAAGATAAATTTCTGTTGTTTTAAGCCACCGAGTCTACAGTATTTTGTCATGGAAGCCTGAGTAGATGAATACAGATTTTGGTACAAGAAATGGAAAGCTGCTGTAACAAATACCTCAAAATGTGTAAATGGTTTTGGAACTAATTGGATGATGGGTGTAGCCTGAAAGAGTTTCCAGATGTACACTAGAAAAAGCCTAGATTGCCTTAAAGGGACAGTTGGTAGAATTACAGACATTAAAGGGGGTTCTGGTGAAGGCTCAGGAAGAAAAGGAAAGAGCTGTAGCGAAAGCTTCTATTGTCTTAGAGCAGTGGTACCCAAACTTTTGGCACCAGGGATCGGTTTCATGGAAGACAATTTTTCACAGACTAGTGGGGGGGATGGTTTCGGGATGATTCAAGAGGTTACCGTTATTGTGCACTTTTTTTCCTATTATTATTACATTGTAATATACACTGAAATAATTATACAACTCACCATAATGCAGAATCTAACACTGATGCTGGTCTGACAGGAAACAGAGCTCAGGTGGTGATGCGAGTAATGGCGGGCAGCTGTAAATACAGATGAAGCTTTGCTTACTTCCCTTCCACTCACCTCCTGCTGTGTGGCCCAGTTCATAACAGGCCACAGACCAGTACCAGTCCTTGGCCTGGGGGTTGGGGACTGCAGTCTTATCAAATATTATCACAAGTAGGATGCTTGTAGAAATATGAATATTAAAGGTGCTTTTGGTAAGGTCTCAGAACTTGTTATTGGAAACTGGAGGAAGGGTGATTTGTCTTATATGGTGGTAAAAATCTTCCCTGAATTGTGTCCTTGGGCTTTCTGGAAGGTAGAACCTGGGAGTGATGACATTGGATATTTATTGGAGGAGATTTCTAAGCAAAATGTTGAAGTTGTGGCCTGGTTTCTCTTACTGCTTATAGTAAAATATAAGAGGAGAGAGATAAATTGAAGGAATTGTTAAATAAAAAGAAATCAGAACTGGAAGATTTTGAAAATTCTCAGCTTATCCATACTGCAAAAAATAAAAAGCATTTTCTGGAGAGAACGCCAAGGGCATACCTGGATCATCATGCCATAAAAATATTACTTCAGATTTAATCAGCCGTCTTAGCTGAAGCCAGGCATAGAGATGTGATTATACCAACAGAAACACAGCTAGCTGGGACTATAAGGGACAGAGAAAATGGGACACAATGAAGAAAGGCTGTCAGAATTCTGAGATTCTAAAGTTTCAGACAATACAGCTATCCAACATAATTCTTCAAGAGAAGAGAAGAATGATCCAGAGCTGTCAGGCCTGCCACTCCACCATAGGCACAGAGGGTGAGGTTGCTTCCTCCTGGGTTTCAATGGGCCCCGATGCTGCCATCCAGTGTTTCAGAGGCAAGGCCAACCTACTGAGCTGAGGGCTGGGTGGGCGGCCCTCTGGAGCCATGGGGGTGATATTGCCACCCAGTAGGCCCAGAGGGCATAGCATTCAACCACAGAGGATTATTCTCAAGACTTAAGATGAAATATATTTTTTCTTGCTGGATTTGGACTTCTTTTGTACCCGTCACCTCTTCCTTCCTTCTAATGTCTCTCTTTTGGAATAGGGATGCTTATACTATGCCCGTCCTACCACTGTATTTTGGAAGCACACATCTTGTCTTGTTTCACAGGTTCATGATGGTACTTAGATGAGACTTTGGACTTAGAATTGATACTGGAATGGGTTAAGACTTTGGAGACTGTTGGGATGCAGTGAATGTATTTTGCATGTGAGAAGGACATAAATTTTAGAGAACCAGAAGGCAGAATATTATGGGCTGAATTGTGTCCCCAAAATATATATGTAGAAGTCCTAATCCCCCAATGTGACTGTATTTTGAGATAGGGCCTTTAAGAAAGTAGATAACATTACATGAAGTCATAAGGTTGAGGCACCAATCAAACAGGACTAGTGTCTTTAGAAGAATAGGAAGAAAAAGACACCAGAGATATTTTTCTCTTTTCTCTTTCTCTCTGTCTCTCTCTCTCTCTGTGCACACAGAGAAAATGTCATGTGAGGACATCACAAGAAGGCAGCCATCTGCAAGCCAATAGGGACACAGCAAGAAGCCAGGTCATCAGCAGGTGGTCTGTTTCACCAGAAACCAACCGTGCTGGTACTTTTATCTTGGACTCTAGCCTCCTGAACTGTGAGAAAATAAATTTCTGTTTACATCCCCCTGTGTGTGGTATATTGTATGGTAATCTAAGTAGACAAATGCAGGGGTATTTAGAATTAGAGAGAAAAACACTGGTAAAGAAAGATTTCCAAAATAATAAAACATTTTTTTTGTGCTAAAAACTGTCAGAAGCAATTATGAACCCGAGCAAAATAATGCAGTAAACATTTATTAAGCCCTGTGTATCGAGTAGACTTTGCTGTCTGTTTAATCAACAGTCATTGCCTATCCCCACCCGCCACCACTTCTGTTTTATTCCTGACATAACAGGTCTCCTACCAGAGAGAGATATAGAACTAGGAAAAAATAATATGAACATCTCAAAATGTTTATTTGAGTTGATTTTATCATGTGGCTTTTTGCAAGGGACTGTAAAGCAAGAGAAATTTGACCTAAAGCAGGTTGATCTGAAAGGAGAAAAAAAAATACAGTTTTGAAAAAGAAACTTTGTCTGTAACAGGCCTTCTAATTAGACTGAATCCTTTCATGTTGTGCTTCTCGGGGTTTATAAAACTGATTTCTCTTTCCTCCAACTGAAGTTAGTGTTTTCAGAGAATTAGGAAGTAAATGATTTTGTAGAAAATATAATTGTTGAGAGTGAGACCCAAGCTTATTACAGGGTTCTCTCATTATGCATTCTCCACCAAAGACAATGAACAAATTTGATTAAGAAGAAAATCTGATTAATGGCTATTATTTACTGGATTCAAGGCAGAGTCCATTAAACAAAAGGTTAGGGGCGGTAAGAACATGGAATTCAGTGTAGTCAAGACCTTGGTGGTAGTTATTAACCCAGTAAATAAATATTATAGAAAACTGCTAAGTTTTTTAGAAGATTATATTGATGTAAAGAAACTTAATGACTTGGCAACAACCCATGAACGTTCAATCCTAAGGCCACCAACTTAACACCAAAAGGAAGTGGACTGCTAAGCAGTATGAACACCAGGGCCATCTCTGGTGTGTTTATAAAACACAATAGAGAAGGAAGAAGGAAAATATTTGCAAACTATACATCTGATAAAGGGCTAATCTGTGAAATGAAAGATCCTAAAAACCCTCTGAATGAGAAGGGGGAAAAATTATATATGAGGTATCAGGAATTAGAATGACACCAGACTTCTTAACAGAAGAATCTAGAAGATCTTAATGTATACACATGTTCAAAAGTTTCAGAAAAAATTTCATTCCAGAATCCTTCATCCAGTAAACGTGTTACTTAAGTGTGGGGAGATAATAAACACATTTTTGACATGCAAGATGCACAAAATTTAGTCTCCATTCTCTTTTTCTGGTTGTAAGAGGTGCTTCATCTTTTTGAAGCATTTAGAAAGAGGAAGAGATCAAAACCAAGAAACAGAAAATCACACACAGGAAAGAGATGAAGGACAGCAGAAGGGTGATGGGGCAGGCAGATCCTCAACAGATAGCTGCAAGATAGACATAAAGAGCAATGAGTGCATGTTGGAGCAGAGCAGGAGGCTCCAGAGAGTTATCTCCAAGAGCACAAAATTGAAATGAAATAAGATACATTTGAAAATAGTGAGAATATTTTAACTAAGTTAAAAATCAATTTAAAACAAGTGAAAACAGTTATAGTTGCAAATTCAAGGGAAAACATTTATACAGAAAAAGAAATTTGAAGGCTCAGCCATGAAGAATGTTCACATAATATAGCTCTTAAATATTGTTCTAACCAATAATTATGGATTCATTGTCTTAAGGGAATGTGAGAATAAGAAGGGGAAGGAGAATGTGTTTATTAGGGAGGGGACAAATGGACCTTATTTATATGGTGAATATATACTGTAAATAATGCCAAAACCAAAATATCAATAAGCTGTAGTATATGCACAGTTAAAGATTTGAAAATAACTACCTACATAAAAATGCTAAGAAAATGGAAGATGGATTCTTTTTGGTAGAAGGAATGAGGATGGAGCTGGTGGTAAAAACTGCTTTTTCTCTTATTTAATTTTTATATTAGTACAATAAATTAAAAGATTGAAGAAAAATAAACTATTATGAATGGCTGAGAAATGTTTCTAAAAAGGAATGTAATGAAGGGGCACTCACTTAGCTTTATTAAAAGCACATTAAAAAGTTATAATGATCATGAATGTGATATATCAATCAATCATTGGAAACCATATAGCAAAACAACATATATGGTCCAAAACACACACACACACACACACACACAAACACACGCAAACACACACACACAGAGGCACATATCAAATGGGAAAAAATAATATTTAGGTAATTGGGTATTTGGAAAAGAAATCAATCAAAGGAATAAACTGTACTGGGCCAGGGCTGACTTGCAATTGAGGATATGTCACAGAAGGTAAAGTAGGCAGATTTTAAAGGTAAATTTTGCGTTTATGAACCAAAGAAACAAGTCCAATTAACAATCAGATATTAATGAGGTAAATGAGGAAATGAAAATTTGATCTGAAGCCAACAAGTTGTTACTGGTGTTAACAAGTCCCAAGGGGAATGAAATAAAGCCAGGACACATTATGAAGGGCTCATTGCCTCACTTTTGAAGAAAGATTGTTAAGGATTTCAGCCAAATTTGAACACATACAGCACATCAAAATAAAACCTCTGTGTAGTAAAGGCAAATATAAAACGTAAATAATAAGATATAAGGTAAAATTTTGATTAATATTTAACTGATCTCTCATAGTACAAAGAACTTCTAAGCCTCTAAGCAATGGAAGAAATCACCAAAGACTAATAGATTCCATTCTTTAAGTAAAATTTAAATCTATTTCTCTATGATGCACATTACAGATAAAATGAAAAAAAACAAGATGAATATTTGCAATCAATTAAAGAGGTCAGAGAGATAAACATCTGTACCCCCATAACATGCTGAAATAAAAAAAAACAGTTGCAAATAATCAGAGAAGAAAGGCAATATGTATAAGCAAAAATATTACAGAAAAGAAATGTAAATGACCAGTAGATGCTGGGGAAAATGTTCAACTTCAGTAGCAGTAAAAATGTACCTCTCATCGTTTCAATAAAACTTACTGCTTAGAGTTGATCAGGAATTTGGAAGACATTCATTCTCACACACTGCTGCAAAGTCCATAGTTTTAAAAACCTCAAAACTATTTTGGAACATTTATAAAGAATATATACAATGTTCATACCCTTTTAATCAGTCTAATTTCTAAGAATCTATCCATGAGATAATTAAAAATACAGTTATTTTATGTAAAATATAATTTAATATGTAAAAAAGTAAGATATAAAAATATATTTTAATCAAAAAAAGACAATAAGTATTGACAAGGATGTAGAGAAATTGAAAGCCTTTTGCATTGTTAATGGATGGAAAATGTTATAACTAATTCAGAAGAGTTTCGAAGTTCCTCAAAAAGTTAGTCATAAATTTACCATGTGACTCCGCAATTCCACTTTCAGGTAGATAAAGCAGAATTGAACACATATAGCTACACAAAAACTTCTACATGAATGTTAATAGCATTACCCTTAATAACCAAAAAGTGGAAACAACCCAAATGCCCATCAACTGATGAATGGATAAGCAAATGTGGTATATCCACACAATGGAATATAACTCAGCCATAAAACGGAAGCACTAACACAAATTACCACATGGATGATTCTTGAAAACAATACACTGAGTGAAAGAAGCCAGACACAAAAGGCTACATATTGCATGATTACATTTATATAAATGAATAGGCAAACCCAGAGACAGAAAATAAATTAGTCGTTGTTAGGAGCTGGTGGAAGGGGAGAATGGAGAGTGACTGCTAATGGATGTAGTATTTCCTTCTGGGTGATGAAAATGTTGTGGAGTAAGGCAATGGTGAATAAAAGGAGCATGTATATCCTTACCCAAATTTAAACTAAGTCCAACCTGAATAAAATAGGAAAGTCAGTCTTAGATTGTTTATTTTCTTTTTCATTTTTTTCATATAGATGTCTTCATGCAGCTAGATACAGAGTATCTTAAAATTCAACAAAAACAGATAATAAAATATGTCTTATGATAGCATACAATTTTTAGCCTGTCCTTTGCCTTTAATTCTCCTAAATCTACTGACATGTTGAAATTTCATAGAAACAGGTATTAGTTAATTTTTTTAATGAAAATTAAAATTATGTAACAACAGTATGCTTGCTCATGAGATAATGAGTTTCTTGTCCTTACAGGTGGACAAACAGAAGCTGAATGAATGATTATTTGGTAGGGATGACAATAATTTCCAACTCAACGTTCAACAGACACCTCGATCTCTTTTTGTGTTTCCTATTTTTAAAATTTGAATTTATAAATATTTCAGCGTTTCTTCCTTAATCATTATTTAGCAATACTAAGTAACGATCATTTTTAACATCTATTAAGCAAACACTTTTCAAAACTATTTTCTTTTGATAACTTCCAGCTATGGAAAACCCTTTCTTAATATACATGCCAGTTCAGCCTTTGCCTTACACACTAAGGACTTTTACTTTATGTAAGACTATTTTATGTCTTTTACTTCATTGTTCCGGTCTCTTCTTTATGAGATGGCCATATACCACCCAAGAATAATTTATTTTAAGGTGTAACTACAATCATGGGCTCACAGCCTCATACTGTAAGAAAAGCAAGCATATTGTGTAAATCAATAGTGCTTTGGTCTACCCTAATGTTGGAAAATGTACAGGAAAAGTGTTGTCATTCCTAGTTTCTTGATCACTAATCCATCAATCTCTTCTCTTGAGAGGAAATAGACCCTTGATATCCTATTCAACTTAGCACAGTCAGGAAGAAATGCCAACAGAATCAATTTGGCCTGTAATCAAGAGCTGAAATCTAATTGTAAGAGTATACACCACCATTCCAAACATCTAGTGCATTTTGAAAAAATGAACCATTGTTGACATTTCTTCTAACATATAGCCTCTTGAATGTTTCAACAAATTTAGAGGATTCGAACACGATAATGGGTGTGGCTCTGGCTCTGGCAAGCAGCACTTTGGCAAATAGATTACAGCAAATGGCATGCACCTGTCTGTGCTCAATAACTATGAATTGAATAAACTTCACTATCCTAAATCCAAGAAAGCTACAGCTTAAAATTTCTCATATTGCATGTTGCATTTGTGTAAAAAATTGTCAATCACTATATAAATGCATCTCAAAATTAAGCAAGTGCTATGAGACAGGCAACGGCATAGGTAATATAATTGAGACATATTCAATCAAATTTTGCTGTTGCTTAGTTTCAGTAATGTAATTTCTATTTTAGCACAATTATTTTTAAGTGTCGTAGATAAAATATAGTTCATGTGCTAAACTATCCCAAAATAAAAAAACAGAATTAGTGAGTCACTCTCATTCATAGCAGAATATAAGAACCAAAACATAATTATGATACCAACTTCAACATACTGCAATAAGAATTCAACAAGGTACAAATTATCAATTGTAAATATATTGTAGAAGAAGCAACAGTGAGCAGAATAAATATTAAGAAAGGTAAGAGCTAACATAACAATTTCCCAAAAAGAGCCCATCATAGGATTATGTACACCTTTCTTTATCCAATGCATGTGTTCTCTCTCTGTTTCTCACACCAGTGAGTGTAAAAGAATACCAGAAAGTCCAATATACTCTACCTGATTGACAAGCAGGGAGAAATATTTGAGAATTAGAAACAGAATTAGAAAATATTTGAGAATTAGAAACAGAATTAGAAAAGAAAACTCATAACTAGCAACAGAAGGAAAATACTGAACACCTATCCAGAGAGTACAATAAATTGAAAGGAAGGCCACTAACAAAATAAATATTTGTGAAATTGAAATAATAGGCTGAGATATTGGAGGGGAGAAGAGAAGAAAAAGAGAAGAGAGGGAGAGAAAAGGAGAGAGAAAATAAAGAGAGGACAGGAACATATGATAAAGAGATA
This sequence comes from Avahi laniger, assembly GCA_963575035.1. Lineage (NCBI taxonomy): Eukaryota > Metazoa > Chordata > Mammalia > Primates > Indriidae > Avahi > Avahi laniger. Next base: position 34,099 of record CAUYSK010082903.1, on the reverse strand, counting down.
AGAAAAATATGCACACATGTATGTACATTATATGTAAAATAAATATTAATCAGCACTCATTCTCATCTTCACAAAGAGAAATGACATAATGGAGCCATGTAGAGAGATAATGTGCAAATTTCTCATCAAATTGGGCAATGTTGAAAAGCTCTTAACCAATACCATTTTGAGATAGTTATTAGTATTTCAAATGTATTATGTTTAGGCCAGTGGTTAGAATCTGTAAAGAGGACTTTTAAATAATATCTAAATACTCAGGTAAGTATCTAAAAAATTGAAAACTGCTAAGAATAAAAATACATATAAAAGGAAAAATACAAAATTTTATGTACAACCAATAAATACCTTTGATTTTTTTTTTCTTATAGATCATATACATTTCAAACTTGAATGGCATTTTTGTGGTCTATTTGGTAAACAAAATTAGACTGAAAAAATAAAATATGAATGCAGATTTACCTAATACGATATAAAAACATAAAGACTATCATTATGCACAAAATGCTTAATGTTTATCTTTAAAAGAAGTACTTAATAGTATAAAATTATTTTCCCAGAGAATTCTTATTTAATCCTTCCAGAGGCAGCCTTTCCACTCATTTATAAGCACAATAAGAAAGGGAGGGCTTAAGAACAAAGGCCTGAGCTTAGGAAATAGAAAAGATGGGCCACAATGTGGACCTAGTTGGAAAATTCAATGTTTAGGCTAAAATGCTCATTATTTCATTCTTTGAACATAAATGTATTTCTATTTAATCCATTTTTTTAGAAAAAATGTATAGGAATATCTATGAGGAGGACTCAATTTTGGTTTCTAAAATCATATATTGAAGTAAAAGAAAATTGCCCTGAAATCACATGAGTACAAATTTGGATTTAGGAAATTGAGCCTCCTTAGTCAAGATGAACTGCTGATTACTCTACTCTCTGACAGTTAAAGCTGTTTGCAAGAATTACGTGTAGTTTAAGGATGATTTTAAAAAGGAGTAGAAAATGACATCTGTCAGTACCAATAGTTTCTCATGAATATCCCCTAAACCCATTCTTATATAGCTTGTACACAGTGATCACTGATAGACATTTTATTTTTGATTTCATAATTCTATCAGTCATAAGGAAGAAAATCATATTTTTCACAGAATCCGATAAAAACATTTAAGTTTTCTATTACTTATTACTCCTTTGAAGTCTTAGATATAGTAACTCAAATGATTCCATGTAGCAGTAGAATTTGCAAACTTTATGTGAGACTTAGTCTAACAATTAGTTTTTAGCATGATATTATAAAGCCAAACTCTATATTTCTTGATTTCTGTTTTTTATCAACTTATTTTATATTTGATTTGAACTATCTGATATTTCTAATATTTATTCAAGTAAAAGCAAAACCGGGTTGCTGAAATTCAAAAACCTATTTGAAGGCACTTTACATATACCACCTAAGAAATCAGAAAATAACTATCATTTATGTTTTCTTCTGTCATCTTATCTCTGTTTAATTGGTAATTTTCCCTTGATCACAAATATATATTGAGAGAGTTGTGGTTTGGGTATGGCAGAGTAGTGTTTATTGGTATAACATAACCCTCCCCTAGATAACAATGATAAATTTTGAACAAAGTCTTTTTAAAAATAGCTATTTGAAGGCATGCAAAGCCAAATAAATACAGGCGTAAAATTAAGACACATTAAATCTTAAAAGTGAGTTTTACATTTCTACTAAATCACACTCAGGTCTACATAGTATGGCATGACTGTAACTCAAGCAGAAGGCTAGTGTCTCAGTCAGCGTTGCTGAAAATTGAGGGCAAAAGTCCTGCAAAGTAAGAGGATGCAGAAGGGATAGCCCCCAAATCTGTGAGAAATCTCCCTCAAGTCATTGGCTGTTCCCTAAACTGTGCTGTGCATGGAGAAGACTCTAATGATAATAGCCTAAAACATCAAGCAGAAGACTGAATTAGCTGAGCTGATCATATTTCTCCTAATAAAATGTAAAATCATGCTCCCATAGACCAAAGTTAACAACCAATAATTTAACTGTCAGAAAAACAAAAATCAACACTCTTCAGAGAAAGTGAATGGAATCCAGAATTTCTACAAAGTGTCTTCTCCTTGTCTAGCACACAACAAACATTACTAAATATAAGAAGAAATCGAGGGAAAAGGGATCCATATTTAAGAAAAAAACCAATAATTAAAAAAAGATTCTAAGACAATCCAGATATTGAAATTTCCACATAAAGACTTTATAGCATCTACTGAAAGACATATTCAAGGGTCAAAAGAAAAAATTATCAAAATGAGTGACTTTACGAAGGATATAAGCAGAGAAATGGAAAATATAAAAATATAAACAAATGGAAGTTTAAGAATTTAGAAGCACAATATCCAAAAAAAATTCACTGAAATTGATCATTAAATTTTTTTGGAGATAAAGAAAGCATCAATGTTTTTGGAGAGTGTTTAACAAAAATTATGCAATCTGAAAAACAGAGATAACGAATAACAAGAAAACAAAAGAACTTCAGTGATCTGTGCTATAAAATCAAGTGGTCTATCTTATGTAATTGGAGTTCCAAAAGGACCAGAGAGAAAAAAGGGGCAGAAAAAATATTCGAGGATATAAGGACTGAAAATTTTCAAAATTTGTTGCAAAACATAAAATACAAAGAGCTCAGCAAATACAAGGCAGGATAACGCAAGACCACATCTAGATATATATATTAAAAATAGTGAGGAGAGGGGATGGAGCAAGATGGCCCAATAGAAACCTCCAACAATTATCCCTCTCCATGAACACCAAGTTCAACAACTATCCATGCAAGCGAGCACATTCAAGAAAACCAAAAATTAGATTAGCAATCATACTACCTCGCTTTAACATTATATCAACGAAAAAGGTACTGAAGAGGGTAGAAAACACAATCTTGTTCCTGATACCACCCATCCCTCACCCCCTGGCACTGCTGTAATAGCAAGTGGAGAGAGAATCTGTATGTCCATGGGAAGAGAGTGAATTGTGAGACTTTGCATTAAAACCTAGGGCTGTCTTAGTACAGGGAAACACAGCACAGGGCAGAATTCTGCTGGTGTTCATGGACAGAACATTTAGACCAGCCTAATCAGAGGGAAATCTTCTGCCCTGAAAACTAAACTTCAACTAGCCCCACCACCAACTGACAAAACACAGCCTGTGGCCTGGACTAAATTCATAAGGCAGTTGAGCTACAAAGGCTGAAGGCCTTGGAAAATTTCTTCAGCTGTGCTAGCTTAGAGTCAGTGGATTTGGGGTGCATATGATCTGGTGAGACATGATCTGCAACAGCCACACCAGTGCTTCTTTCACTCCTGCCACCCCCAAACCGCTAGCAGTGCAGCTTGGGGAGAGTCTTCTTCCTCTTGGGGAAAGGAAAGGGAAGAATTCAGAGAAATTTGTTTTGCAACATAGATACCAGCTTGGCCACAGTAAAATTAAGATCAGACCAGACTCCTGAACTCCCTGAGTACAGACCTTAGTTCCTGGATGACATTTCTGAACCCACCCTGAGCTAGAAAGAAACATGCTGCCTTGAAGGGAAGGACCCATTCCTGGCAGGATTCACCATCTTCTAACTAAAGAGTCCTTGGAATTTTAATAAACATCGGAGGTAACCAGGCAACTGTCACCACGGGTGTTGGTTGTGACAAGGCTGGCAGGAGTGACCTGGCACTTGTGGCCATAAAGAAGTGCCCACATCATTTGTCCCCCAGCTACAGTAGCCTAGCACAGACAGTAAGGGAAGAAAATGAGAGACTTTGCCTGGTAACCATGGAATTCTCCTGTATCTTATCCAAATTCACCAAGATAGTACCACCAGGAGTCTGCAAGAGTCACAGCATTACTTGGCTTGGCTCACTCCCAGTACTGATATGACTGCAGTTACCAAAAGTTCGTAATACTCAATTCCCTTTGAATATCTGGAAAGCTTTCTCAAGAAGGATGAATTCAAACAAGCCTAGACTATGACAATTAAAAGAAGTACCTAAATCTTCAATGCCCAGACATCAATGAAGATCCACAAGAATCAAGAACATCCAGGAAAACATGACCTCATCAAATGAACTAAATAAAGTACCAGTGTCCAATCCTATAGTAATGGAGATATGTGACCTTTCAGAAAAAGAATTCAAAATAGTTGTCCTCAAGAAGCTCAATGAACTTCAAGACAACACAGAGAAGGATTTCAGAAGCTTATCAAAGAAATTTATATGGAACCATAAAAGACCCAGAATAGCCAAAACTATCCTAAGCAAAAAAGAACAAAACTGGAGGAATCATATTGCCTGCCTTGAAATTATTTTATAGAGTTGTAGTAATTAAAAGAGCATGGTAAAAATAGTCACATAGACCAATGGAACAGAACAGAGAACCCAGATATAAAACCATCTACCTATAAGTAACTGATCTTTGACAAAGCAGACAACAACATACACTGGGGAAAGGAAGCCCTATTCAATAAATGGTTCTGGGGAAACTGGATAGCCACATGTAGAAGAATCAAACTAGACTCTTATCTCTCATCACATACAAAAATCAAATGAAACTGGATCAAAGATTTAAATCTAAGATATGAAACTATTAAACTACTAAAAGAAAACATTGGGTAAGTACTTCAGGACATTGGTTGGGGCAAGGACTTCTTGAGTAATAATCCCAATACACAGGCAACCAAAGCAAAATTGGACAAATTGGATCACATTAAACTAAAAAGCTTTGCACAGTAAAGTAAGAAATCAACAAAGTGAAAAGACAACCCACAGACTGGGAAAAAGCATTTGCAAACTACCCATCTGACAATAGATTAATAACCAGAGTGTATAAGGCGCTCTAACTACTCAGTAGGAAAAAATAAAATAATCCAATTATTATAAAAACAGGCAGAGGATCTGAATAGATATTTCTCAAAAAAAAAAAGACATGAAAATGGCTAATGGGTATATGAAAAAATACTTAACATCATTAGTCATCAGAGAAATGCAAATCAACACCACAATGAGATATCATCTCACCCCAGTTAAAATGGCTTTTATCAAAAAGGTAAGAATGAATGCTGGTGAAGAAGTAGAGAAAGGGGACTCCTCATACATTGTTGGTAGGAATGTAAATTAGTGCAACCATTATGGAGAACAGCATGCAGGTTCCTCAAAAAAATAAAAATAAGACTACCATATGACTATAATATTAAAATTATTTGAATATCACTATAACCATTAAGGAAATGCATTGCATTTAAATTTTAAAACTCCCCTAAAACTAAATCTCCTAACCCAGATGGTTTCATTAGAGAGTTCTATAAAATTTTTGAAGAAGAATTAATATCAATTCTACACAATATCTTCCAGAAAATAGAAGAGGAAGGAACATTTTCCAATTCATTTTATGGAACTATTATCACTATGATAAAAAACTGAAAAAGTTAAAAAAGAAGAAGACTAAAAGCTTGTATCACAAATATAAGTTAGACTCATAAATATAGACTCCAAAATCTTTAACAAAATATTATAATAGATAAATCATTAATATATAATAATAATTCTGCATTATGAGCAAGTTAGTTTATTCCACAGATAAAGACTGGTTCCGTATGAGAAAATCAGTCAACATAATACACCTTGTTAACAGGCTAAAGAAGAAAAATCAGATGATCATATCAAACAAAATTCCACCTTTGGTCATGATAAAAACTGTCAGAAAAAGAGGAATACAGAGAATAGTCTTCCTCAATTGGAGAATAGCATCTACAACAAAACAAAACAAAAAGCCATATGGCTAACGTTTTATCTATTTATGAAAGACTTTCTCACTATTATTAGAAACAAGTCAAGGATGTTTACTTTTATCACTTCTCTTCAACATTATGCTAGAAATTCTTGCAGCTGAAATAAGACAAGAAAAAGAAGTATGAAACATATACATTGGCAAGGAATAAAAATAAAACAGTCTCTACTTGCAGATGAAATAATTGTCCATGAAGAAAGATCCAGGGATTCTACAAACTGCTAGATCTAATAATTGAGTTCAGCCAAGATCAAAGAATATAAGATAAACATACAAACATCGATCATATTCTCTATGTACTAGCAATAAACACGTGGAAACAGATTAAAAATGCAATACCCTTACCCCTGTCATAATGGCCATTATTAAATAAAAAAACAATAGATGCTGGCCTGGATACAGAGAGAAAAGAACACTTACACCCTGTTGATGGGACTGTAAATTAGTACAACCTTTGTGGAAAATAGCATGGAGATTCATCAAATAAATAAATGTAGACGTACCATTTGACCCAGCAATTCCACTGCTGGATATCTATGCAAAGGAAATGAAGTCATTTTATTAAAAAGACACCTGCACTTGAATACTTATTGCAGCATAATTCACAATAGCAAAGATGTGAAATCAACCAAAGTGCCCTTCAATTCATGAGTGGATTAACAAAATGTGGTATGTATACACCATTAAGTACTACTCAGCCATAAAAAGAAATAAATTAATGCCATTTGCAGCAACTTGGATGGAACTGGAGACTATTATCTTAAGTGAACTATCTCAGGAATGGAGAAACATATGTTTTCACTAATAAGTGGGAGCTAACAGATGGGTACACTTGGACACAAAGTGATGTAAAGGACATGAGAAACCAAGAAGCGGGGAGAGTGGAATGAAAAACTTACGCATTGGGTAAATGAACACTATTCTGGTGATGAGCACACCCAAAGCCCTGACTTAAGTATAATGCAAGATAACCATATAGCAAAAATGCTCATAATTAATTTTTTGAAATTAAAAAATTCAATACCATGTGTGGTTGCTCCAAAAGAAAAATAAATACATGTAAATCTGAGAAAACAATAAAGGACTTTATGCTCTAACTACACAATGCAAATAAAAAAAATTAAAACATATCTAAATAATTAGAGAGATGTTATGTTCCTGAATTATGATATTCAGCATAGTAAAGATGTCAATTATCACCAAATTAATATGCAGATTTAATGCAATTTCTATGAAAATTTCATCAAGATTTTTGCTAGATATGTGCAAGATTATTCTAAAATTTATATGGAAGGCAGTGACTAAAACCATCTTGAAAAAGAGAAGAGTAACGCATCACTCTAGCCAATTTTAAGACTTACATAGCTACAGCTATCGAGATTGTGTGGTATTGACAAAGGGATAGGGACATAGATTAATGGAACAAAATAGAGAATTCAGAAATAAACACACTGAAATATGCCTACCTGATTTTGACAAATGAACAAAAGAAATTAAGTGGATGAAAGATGGTATTTTCAACAAATTATGCTGGAGCAACTGAAGATCATAGGCAAAACGATGAACTTCAATATGTTTCAGATTTTACACAAAACTTAACTCAAAGTGGATCATAAACTTACATGTAAAGGTAATAACATTTCTAGAAAAAATATGATAGAAAAATCTTCAGATCTATGACTAGGCAACACGTTCTAAGACTTGACACAAAAATCACAATGACAGTGGAAAAAATGGATCAATTGGACTTCACCAAAATTAAAATCTTTTTCTCTGTGAAAGAATCTGTTAAGACAAGTTACACTGTGGGAGAAAATATTTATAAACCAAATATCTAACAATGGACTAATATCTAGAATATACAATGAACACTCAAAATTCAAAAGTATAAAAAAGAAAAGAAATAGGAACAATTTTAAAAAACTTCAACCATCCAATTAAAACCTGAGTAAAAGACATTAGGAGATAGTTCAATAAAAAGAGATATACATATGACAAATAAGCAAATTAAAATGTGTTCAACATTATTACCTATTAAAGAAATAAAACCATGAAATATACCTACACCCCTATCAGAATGGCTAAAATAAAAAAATAATCACCAAATGTGGGTAAGAAAGTGGAGATACTGGGCCATTCATACATTGCTATTGGAAATGGAAAATTGTATAACCATTCTGGAAAATAGTTTGGTAGTTTCTTAAAAAAACTAAACATGCAACTATTATAGATGCAGCAATTATAGTCCTGGGAATTTATCCCAGGAATATCCCAAAATGAGAAATGGAAACTCATGTATATGAATATTTATAACAGTTTTATTCATAATAGTCAAGAACTGGAAATAGTACATCCATATCATGGAATACTACTCAACAATAAAAATGAACAAATTAGAGGTTGAGCATCCCTCATCTAACAATTCAAACTCGGAAATGCTTCAAAATTCAAAACTTTTAAGCACCCACATGATACCGCAATAATACCGCAATTTGGTACGATACTGGGATCACTTGTTAAGTCAATTTGATAAACGGTAATGATACGATAATGCAGAAAAAGTTGATCAAACATACTTGGAAATTGACTTACAATTTGTTTAAGTGGTTCAGGTGTGGTGACTCATGCCTGTAATCCTAGCACTCTGGAAGGCTGAAGAGGGAGGATTACTTGAGCTCAGGAGTTTAACGTGGCAGTGAGCTATGATGATGCCACTGCACTTTAGCCAGGGTGACAGAGCGAGATTTTGTTAAAAAAAAAAAATTTCCTTAGGAAGTAATCTGAATGAGAAATTATGGGCCAAAAGAGAACTTAGATTTCATTAATAATGAGTTAATTATTTATTATAATAAATAAGCTTATACTTGAATTAGAGTAGGCAAATGTTGTAAAATAATTGTTAAGTTGGTACAAAAATCTGATAAGATTTTCATAGGAATTATGTGCTAGTGTAGTTGTCTTTTTAATCAATGCCTTCACTTCACTGGTAATTAAAAATGCTTCATATAAATATTTGCTTATCATCAATTTATATACGACATCACTATTTTAACAGTACAGATGTAACTGTGCCTATCCAAAGGAGGACTGATTCTTTGTTAAAGGGCTTTGATCAAAGGTTACATGTGTGGTACACATACTTTAGGTTCATTTCAACTGGTCTGGATTGATCTCATGATCATCTTCAGAGCTATAGACCATTGGTCAATACTGTGGAATCCAGTAGTCAAAGATAAATGATATTATGCAACCGTGGTTCTGTCTGTGAATTGTTTCAGACCAAGATTAATAGCCTGACAGCATTGTTTAGAAATAATAATTGGATTCACAATTTGCACCTGGTTTCTGTAAATGGGAGTAACAGGGGTTCCAATAGTTAAGAATGATCACCTAGCTAGAATATGCCTGCAAAACCAGCATACTCTAAAAGACCCTCACCATGAATAAACTTTGGGATTTCTGGTACTGAGGTTATTTGCTTTTAGGCAGGCTGGTAATGGTTTCAGACCTTCAATAACAATGCTATCTTGTGAATTATAAATTGTTTGAGATGCATAAGCCCCTGTAATAGTTGAACAACAGATTGATTGCTCTATAATTAACACGGTTGGAAATTTCAATACCGTTTTTTCAATTACTGAAAGAACAAATAAAAGACGAATTAAACAACACTGTACACATTGCCAAACTGACATTTTAGAATACTTTATTCCATGATAGGTGAATAAACATTCTTTTAAAGTGTACATATAACATTCACCAAAGTAGACTATATTCTAAGCCATAACAAATTAAAACAAATTTAAGAAGATTGAATGCATACACAGTGTGTTATCTGAACAAAACAGAAAGCTTCTTCACAGGCAATGAAACAAACAATAGAGTGAGTAGACAACCTACAGCATGGGAGAAAATATTTGCATGCTATACATCCAATAAAGGGCTAATAACTAGAACCTACAAAGGACTCAGACAAATTAACAAGAAAAAAATCAAACAAGCCTATTAAAAAGTGGGCAAAAGACATGAACAGAAGCTTTTCAAAAGAAGATGGACTAATGGCCAATAAACATATGGAAAAAAATGCTCAATGTCTCTAATTATCAGAGAATGCAAATGAAAACCACAGTGAGATCTCAGCTAACTCCAGTGAGAATGGGTTTTATCAAAAAGTCCCAAAATAGCAGACGCTGACGTGGATGCGGAGAGAAAGGAACACTTATACCTTGTTGGTGGGACTGGAAACTAGACAACCACTATGGAAAATAGTATGGAGATTCCTCAAAGAACTAAAAGTAGAACCACCATTTGATCCAGCAATCCCACTACTGGGTATTTACCTAAAGGAATAAAAGACATTTTATCAAAAATATACTTACACTTGCTTATTGCAGCAAAATTCACAGTTGCAAAGATGTGGAATCAACCCAAGTGCCCACCAATTCATGAGTGAATTAATAAAATGTTGTATATGTATACCATGGAGTAACACTCAGCCATAAAAATAATGAATTAATACCTTTTGTAACGAGCTGGATGGAACTGGAGACCATTCTCCTAAGAGAATTATTGCAAGAAGGGAAAAACAAACACCACATGTACTCTCTATCAAATTGGAACTAATTGATCAGCACTCATGTACTCAGGTGGCAGTAAAACTCAACGGTAATCAAGCAGGTGGAGGGGAGAAGAAGGGTTGGGTGAAATCATATCTAATGGGTACAATGTACACTATCTGGGTGATAGGCACACTTAAAACTTTGACTTAAACTGTACAAAACAATTCATATAACCAAAACATTTGTACCCCCATAATAGTCTGAAATAAAATAAATTAATAACATTTTCCTATTAAAAATAGTTGTATTTTTCAAAACAAAAAGAAATTAAATAAAAGAAATATATCTAGGTAGAAAATTCCCAAATATTTGGAAATTAAACAACACACTTTGAAAAAACGCATGCTTGAAAAATAAATCACAAAGCAAATTATAAAGTATTTTGAAGTGAATGAAAGGGAAAATACCACATGTCAAAATTTGAGACACACAGTTAAAGCATTGCTTGCAGAGAATTTTATAGCATTAAGTTAAATGATCACTTTAGGAAAGAAGAAAAATCACAAAGCAGTGATTTAAACTTTCAACTTAAGAAATTAGGGGGGATAAAGCTAAATGAAAAGTAAGTAGAAGTAAGGAAATAATTATATAAATAGAAATTAATAAAATATAAAATGAGGTAGAAGCCAAAAAAGTAGAGAAAAATCAATAACTTCAAAAGCTTGTTCTTTGAAGTGATCAATAAATTGATAAACATCTGGCTGGGTTCATTATAAGAAAGGAACTATACATTATCAGTATGAAATTAGGGACATCACCACAGACATTATATGATAATAAAGGAATTTTGTGCACAATTTTATGCCAATAAGTTTGACTACATACATGAAATGCAAAAGTTCTTTGAAAGGTATAAATTGCCACAACAAAATAAAAAAGAAACAGAAAACTCGAATAGCCTTTTATCTTTAAATGAAACTGAATTCATAATTATGAACTTTCAAGAAAGAAATCTCCGGGCCCAGATAATAAATTTTATCAATCTTTTAAAGAATAAATTATACCAATTTTACACTAGCTATTTCAAAAAGTGGAAAAGAATATTTCCCAGCTCATTTTATAGGGCCATAATTACCCTAATTTCAAAATTGGACAAAGATATTACAAGAAAATAAAACTACAACCCAACATTACCTTATAAGCATAAACTTGAAAATTTTTCACAAAATGTTAGAAAATTGATTACATCAATATATAAAAGAGATAATAAAACAGGACCTAGTAGAGTTATTAACATTGCTGAAAGAAAACAAATCAAACAAATAAAAAGCACACACACGCAACTGACAGTTGCAGGTACTAGTGACAATACAAAGCAACTGGAACTCATATATTGGTGGCAATACAAAAATGGTACAGCTATATTGGAAAACATCCTGGTATTTCCTTGTAAAGCTAAACATACACTTACCATACAGTTCAGCAAAACAATTCCTAGCTAATTGTGTAAGTAGAATAATAAAAATACCCGTAAAAGACTTGTACTTAAGTGTTTATAGAACCTTACTGTAGTAATATTAGAACCTTACTAATAGTCCCAAACCAGAAGAAACATAAAATAGCCATTAATTGGCCCATGGATAAACAAATCATGGAGTATCTATATAATGAAATACAATGAATAATACTCAACATTGAAAAGGAACAAACTACTAAATTTCAAAATGAATTAATTGTAAAAGCATTATAGTAAATAACAGAAGCTAGATACAAACACCAGACAATCTGTGACTCCATTTATATACCATAGAACAGACAAAGCTATAGTGACAGAAAGCAGACCAATGTGGACAGGTACAGGTTGAAGGGGAGGAATAGGAGGAGGTGTTAACCACAAGGGCCATGTGGAAAATGTTTGAAGTGATGAAAATACACTTTCCTATATCATAGTTTTGGAGGTAGTTACATGACAGTATACATTTGTTAAAACTCATTGAATTATACACTTAACATTTGTTAAAATTCATTGAATTATACACTTAAAATTATTAAATATTTTTACATAAATTATACCCCGATAAAATTTACTTTAAAAATGAATGACTAATACATGCAACAACACAGATATATCTCTTAAATGTTATGTTGAGCAAATGAAACCAGACACAAGAGAATAAACACTCTATGATTCCATTCATATGATGTCCAAGAAAAGGCAAACAATCTGTAGCCATAAAAAAAAAAAAAATCAGATGGAGGTTGTCTATGAAGATATTGGTTGACTAGAATCTTATACCAGAGTATTTTCTGGGTGATGGAATTGCCTATATGTTTATTGGTGTGGCGGTTACTATAAGGTATACATTTACCATAACTCATCAAAAGATACATGATGGAATTAAAAAATGTTTATGTTCTGTAAATTTAACTTTCATAAGAAAGAAGGTATCATTTGTCTTATTTGGACCCACACTAACAGTGTACAATTTGGCACCTTCTTATGGTTCCATACTATGTCATTTACTTCAGGAGTTATTAAAACATTCCATTGTTCCGTGGTTTGCACTTTCCAAATGTTACAAAGAGAAAGTCACCTAACAAATATGTTAGACCAAAAATCTTCAACTTCCAAATTCTCTATTTATTCCCTTAAGGTAAAATTAAATTCTAAGAGTGCCTGAGATCATCTCTTTCTAAAATTCCTGACCTCAGAGTAGCCTCTTTTGAGAACTAGGCACATTTTATTTAAAAACAACATAAATTTGCAGAGATGTTTTTTGTGCATTACTCTTTCTATTAAGGGGATGAACTCTCAGACCACTATGGTACCTACTGTGCAAACTTTGCATATAAATTGAGTTTTCCCCTTAACAAATTTCAATTACTTATACAAACTCTTCCTGTTTAACACATTGTCTAGTATACATTATCCTTACATTATATATATTTCTAATTCTTTGACAGTACAAAATAAATGTTTACCTATATGAACACGTTAACATTGGCAACTATGTTAATTCATACTTTTAATTGTATAAGAAACATGAATCAAACTGGTTTAAGCAAAAAAGAGAATGTATTGGCTCATCTAACTGAAAAGTATACAATATAGTTTCAGAAATTGATGATAACAGCTGCTTAAATATTATAATCAAGGCTAGATCTCCATCTGCAACTCCCAGCTCTGCTCTCTTCCATGTTGGTTTTATTTCTAAGCAGGTATTCTACTCACCAGTAACCCACAGAAGTTTGATGCCAATATCTCAGTAGTTCATGTAAAAAGTAATAACAGTTCTCTTTTTAGTAGTTGCAGCAAAATTTCCTGAAACAACTGCCATAGATCTAGCTTGGGTAAATCTATGAACCAATTACTGTGGACGGGGAAAAGAATTCTATTCTTGGCCAAGGAGTGATCATATGCTTCTGCTTGGAATTGTAGTATGATCAGTATGGCCCAACCACACGAACTGTGTTAGACGGCTGTGATTTTCGGAAGGTGAATCAATATCCTTGCAATAAAAGTTGGGGATTAGAGTCTAGTCAATCCTCAAATATAACAAAGAAAACAGAAAACCGACAAACAAAATCTATCCTCTACAGTGATTGAACAAGATGCTTAAATAAATCCTTTGCACAGAGGAGTTGTTTAAGAGTACTTGTTCATTGAATGACAGCGCTTTAATGCTTACTTTTTCTGTATAAACTCATGCTGTTCTTAAAATTGGAAAGGTTTCTCTCACTATAACCTAAGCTTGCTAAACTTTAGAGAGTTCTTTTGGTATAGATTTCTAAGAGAGAACTGTAAAATTCCTCTCCTAATTTGTCTTCTTCTTCCATATTTTTCTTCTACTGATAGTAATCAGTGCCAATGCTATTTCAGAGGCTTTCTTCATCCCACTAAGGTTTTGGAGGGCAGGGCTGAAATAAAGCCACAGAAGGGGCCCCCATGTCCTCAAAAGGTCGCTGACTTAAAACTTACTAATACAGCATGGACTCTAGGCTATTTCATACAGAAATGGAAAAACAGATTGTACTGAATCACATACGCTATCTGTCCAAGTACCCTTCATTATCAAAAATAAAGCTTTTCCAGAATGCTGACTAGAATTAGGAATACAACGGCACCTGAGATTTTTTTCTTTGTAAAGCTAGACTAACTAGTTTGGTACTCAATTATTTGGCTTCATTATTACAAAACTTCTATTGACCTGGCAAATAGTTTTACAATCAATAGTAAAGAATATTGGGACTTCGAAATTAGAATTCTGAGAAGCCAAATTATTCTGATCCCTATGAAGCTTCTTTTTTCTTGACACTGGGTTTAGTACCTTACCTTCAAGTGTGATCCCTGCTTGACTTAAACCAATTATCATAGCATCAATTCTGTCCTTAGAGCTGTGCATATGATTCAAATCAGGCTAATGAGATTTTAATCCAGCTATTGGCAGGGAGAAGAGCAAAAATCTTTCTCTTTTCTGCGGGACTAGAAGGAAATGGAGAATGGAGTCAATAATGCTAAGTTAGAGGAGGATCACTTGAGCCCAGCAGTGTGTCTATGATCACACCATTGCATGAATAAATAAATAAATAAATATTCAATCTCACTGTAGCTTTTATTAAAGGATTTTCAGCAAAAAAAAAAAGATAATAATAATAATGCTAAGTTAAGTGAAGAAGTAGGGAGGAAAATACCAGGTCCTTACTTGAGTGCCAGGATCAATCCTCACTTGAAGCAATACTAGTTATAGGAGCATTTGCTTACAATACTAGTAATACCAGCATTGCTAATTATACTACAAGTTATATGAGCAGGAGCCAATGAATTTTCTTTATTGTTTACTTTAGATTGAGGTGCTTTTCATGATTTGCAACTAAAAATATCCTAAGATTCATGATTCATATTAAAAAATAATGGGAATTATTTATTAATATTTTAAATAAAAAGTGAAATCAAAGCACAATCGAAGATAAAACTCTTAATACATCAGGGAACCTGGATTTTCCAAACAACAAACTGTTAAATTTTTCTGGGTTTTCAGTTTTTTTTAGCTGTAAGATGAGACTAAAATCCTGGCCGTTTTTGAGGCTCAAATAACATAACCTATATAAAAAAGCTTCATAATATCTAAATAGTCATCAAAATTCAAATTAATATAGTGTTGAGGCTATTGAAAGAGTAATGCAAATGTTCTAAGAGGACCCTAGACCATTTGGGTTTGTCTGACCACTAATCATGCATGGTTTGCATTCAGGGTGGGTAAATTTAGGCCAAGTCTCCATTGACAAGACAAAGCAGAAAATCAGGTCAGTTCCCCAGATAATTCAGATAGCAAATTCACCTGCTCAGGGAATGATCTAATTCCCCTTAATTCACTGGTCAGTTGCCTCAAATGGGTGCTTTGCTTGATGAGTAGGGCTGTTTCACCATGTCCTAGCCAAAGAGGAAAGGGGGCTCAGCACTTTCTCTCCTCTCGACCTTCCCTCTCCCTAGGTTTCCAGACCCACAATGATCTACTTACAGTCCCACGCCACCTTCTTATATGAAAAAGCTGAAAGAAAATACAAAAACCAACTAAGATATTTTTTAAATCTCATATTGAACCCAAGAAATTTCTAAAATTTTGCCTAGATACAGTAAGTATAGACATGTGGTCTAGAATCATTGGTCTAAAATTCACCAAGGGTGATTATTAAAATCCCCTAGTTAGTCCTCCACACCCAGAGATTTCTTTTCAGTAGGTCTGAGACAGAGGTCACCAAACTACCATTTGAATATGGCTCCCAGGTGACTTTTAGGCACATGAAAGTTCTTGAGAAACATTGATACAAGTCAGGTCTTATGCTTTTTAACTGCTTTCTAGCTAATTATTTGGTCTTTATAGCCAATTCTAAAGGCACAGAAAGACAAATTTCACATGTACTCACTCATGTGGGAGCTAAAAATTAAAATAATTGAATACGTACAGATAGAGGGTAGAATGATGATTACCAGATGCAGGGAAGGGTAGCAGGGAGGTTCGGGGCAGGGGGAAGTTGGATGGTTAATGAGTGGAAAAATACAGTTAGAATGAACAAGATCTAATATTTAATGACACAACAGCATAACTATAGTCAATAATAATTTATTGTCATGATTTAAAATAGCTAAAAGAATGGAATTGGAATATTCCTAACACAAAGAAATAATAAATGCTTGAGGTGATGGATACCCCAATTACCCTGATTAGATCATTGTACATTATATGCCTATATCAAAATGTCACAAGGACCCCCAAAATGCATACACCTATTACATACCCATAATAATTAGAAATACAAAAGCAAGAGGGAAAAAGTAAAGTTGATTGTATCATAAAATAGTCTTAGGAGAGAGTTCCAGTAGTTTCCCATCACAAACAAACTTTCACATAGGCAATAGGGTCTCTACTGTAATGACCATGAAGAAAAGAAACCAAGCACATTAAACTATACATTAAAATGGTATTTTCTATAGGAGACCTAGCATAACACAATATTATGCAGGGCATGTTAAGCAATTGAACATATTTAGTGATAATACACTCTTTGCTATTCGAAAACAACAAACACATCACATTACTTCTGTTTTTAAAATAACAGATTTTGGTTACTTAGCCTGTGAGGTTACTCATCCAAATTTTTTGTGGAAATTTTTAGCACAGGCATATTGTACATGCATGGCACCAGGTTATTTTGGCACAATTACATCAGATTAAAGATCCTCTGAGACATCCTGTAAATCTAGATAAAACAGCTCCCAATATCTGGAACTGTCAATGACAGAGCTCCAAATGCTCACAGTCTGCATAGCAGCAATAACTTACATAACAGTCTACCTACAACTAGGTTTTTGGCAAAGCACTACAGATACCGAAGAATGTATCCAAATACTGTAAACTAGCTGTGTAAAGGTAAAAGGGAAACATGAAACAAAATAAGAACATCATCACCTAAATCAAATACATCCTGCTTCCACATATATCTTATTCCGTTAATAAGAAGAGAAAGAAGGACAGAGCAAAGGAAGGAAGGAAGGAGAAAGGAAACAAACAAAACATTCCAGGGAACTGGAGACTATTCTTCTACATGAAGTATTACAAGAATGTAAAAGCAAATACCACATGTACTCACTATTAAATTAGAACTACTTCATTAACACTCATGTACACATATAATAAAACTCAACAGAAACTAAGCAGGTGGGAGGGGGAAGGAGGGGACGGATAAATTTACATCTAATTGGTACAATGCATGCTATCTTGGTAATGGGCATATATGTTACTTTGACTCAAATTGCACAAAAGCAAATCATGTAAACAAAATATTTATACCCCCATAATATTCTGAAATAAAAAAATTAAAATAAAAAAACAAAAAAAAAATTTCAGGTGTAAAGTAATATTACTATTTTTCAGTATACAGGCAAACATATGCAAATAATTTTATTGTATCCATAGGAATAAACGTTTATTGGAGCTAACAAATACTTCAGCTCTAAAATATGTATTTTACCAATATTAAAGTTTTATTATCTGAGTCAAATCCTTTGAATCTTATAAAAAATTTCAAGTGCTATATAACAAATCTGATCTCTAGATGAGTGAGAATTAATCTCATAATTGGGAGCAATGGTTTCACACTATTTCCTCAGAGATCCCAGGACTACAGAATAATTGATCCCCCATCTGCCCATGGCATTAACACATTTTCTGACTTTTTCCAGTCGTTCTTCCTTTGAGTGTGGGCCCAGACCCAAAGGGGACAATTGGGAGGGGGAAGACAGAACAGATTTCACTTTGGAGGAAAATTAGTTTAGATGAAGTTGACTCAGCAAGCGCACACAATTGGAGCACCTACTTTATGTGAGAACTTACAGAAAGAAGACAATAGGATGAGACGTTGTCCTTGTTATCAAGAAATTACAATCTGGCGATGGAACTCTCCTTGCTGTACTCCATCATAGGATGACTTGATTCCAATCCTTTGAGTGCTGAGATTTAGAGGATTTTTCCCTTTTGACAATCTTCTGTCTCCCAGGGCTTTGTTTTTCTCACTTTAAGAACTGCTATTCTCTCACCTTTCCTTTAAATACAAATATTAAGAAAGTCATCCTTTACTATTTGTATCAGTAATACTTAACATCCCCTTACAGTTTGACTTCTACTCCCACCATTTAGCTGAAATTGCTTTTGCCAGTGTCCTCACTTATCTCATAAATGCTATTATTTTAGTGTTAATTTGAGTAAAACTCTGTGGTGCATTTCACATCGCTGTTTGATTCACGCATTGAAAGTTTATTGAGTGTCCATTAAGGTCCATTCATGGCTTCCAGTGCTGAGGATCAGTAGTAAACAAATCAGGCAGCACTTTGCTCTCGTGGAACTGACATTGTAGGTGGACACTTAGGTTGGTTATTCATAAAACTCCTTAGCTTCAGTTAAGACAAAAATCACAGTTTTGATCCTTCTTTTACCTTGCTGACCTTCCCCATTCAGTTTCCTTTTTAATACCTGTTTATTCTATTCATGAATATTCTTTCCATGGTTTTTCCCTCAAACTATTTTTATTCTTCTTCTTTATTCTTTCCTAATGCGATTTCACCCACTCTACTACCATTTGTCTATCCTGATTAAATTTCTATATCCAGCCCTGAAATTTCCTTGAGCTTCAGACTTTCATATCTCTGCTGGATAGCTGCCTATAACTGTAAGCCTTGAAGAATCTTTAAAATTAACATTCCCAAAGCCTAACTCATCCTATTCCTCTACCTACAATCCCTAATTTCTCCTGTATTCTGTTTCTTATCTGGTAATGGCATTGATCATTCCAATTTCAGGCTAAAAACCTGAGAATCACCCTCTCAGCTCTCTTCTTTCCCTTGTTTTTCTTCATCCCCTATAGGCAAATAATCAACAGAAGGAGGCAATGTAATGTTTACTATTTCTTGAATTCTTTCTACTTGTTTTTCCATCTCTCTCACAGCCTGCATGAAGATTGGACATTTCCAACCTGAACTATGGCATCACCTCCCAAATGGGGATCAGTGCCTCAAATTCATCTCCCACAGAGCATACATATTAATTTTTCTGCTTAAAACTCTTCAATATTACCTATCGACAAAAATTCAAGTAAACATTTTTGACACACAGTATATAGTAAATCTTTGTTGAACTGAATTGATCTATACCTGATAAATTATTTTCACTTGCAATCTAAATATTTTTTGATAAATAGAGCACATATAGACACAGAGTAAAACAATAATATGGCAAAAGGTGGTACATGATTACTAAATAACCTACAGGCTCTGCCTGTAGTTCGGAGGATTGAGTTCTGAGAGGAATAAAGAACAATAATAACATCAATTTGTTCAGTCAGAGTCCCAAAGCATGTAAATTTTTAAGTAAGCCAAATTTATGACGTTTTACTTTCAAACTAGAAGTAGATATTACTTTAAAAAAAGAGAAGTTGGGATTTTCCAAAGCTTATTTTAAAGAGGTACACATTTCTACAGGCAGATTTCTTTATCAAGATAAGATAATTTGGAATCACTTTAGTATGTAAAATGTTTTCAAATAAAGAAGTACATATTCATTGATATGCTAGAAAATAAATGGTAATTTTTAAAGCATTACCAGTATTTAAGCCTCCCAGTTATTTAATACCAAGTGAGTCTTCTCTATATAAACATTAGCAAAAATAAAATCACAGAATTTATTAAATAATTCAAATCCAAACTCATAAGCTCATTTATAGTTTCTCCTTTTTGAGAAACTGCCCTCTCATTGTTTAATACTAAAGATTGAGTTAGATGTTTACAGAAATTACCTCTTCATTTGTCCCTAGGTTGATATTACTATTCTTCAGACTCAAACTAATGCCTGCTTCTTCTAACGGTAATTTTTGAGTAAGTAGATTGGATATCTTTTTTATGTGACATCTATGTAATGAAATTGTATTGACATTTTGTCATTCTGATAATACTCTCAATAATTGATGTATATATTTTGAAAGTATAAAGGATGGGTTATTAGAAAAGCCAACAGTGCTATCCATTAGATTAGTCAACAAGTTTGTCAGAGGTTAAGATTGTCATATTGAATTGTAGAGGTCATTCAACAAACCATATCCCTTGCCTTCAGCATGTTAATATTAGTTTCAGAAGAAATAATGTGGCCTATATGTCACATGAGTCCAGCTTTTTCCTTTCATATGGTAGAAATCATCTAGGGTCATTTATTCAGTACAGCATTTTTTGATATATGCACAGTATGTATAATTCTGGATTCTTAGTGAAGTCAAATCTTCTTCTCATATCACATGAACATGAAAATCCTTTCAGAGGAATCCTGTGAACATTTATCTTGTTTTAAACACATATACACATGTGTTTTAGCTTAAGATTGCCTTGGTATTCGGGCTCCTTTCTGGTTCAAAATGAAGGGGAGAATTATTTTTTCTAGATCTGTGAAATATGGTGTTGGTATTTTCATGGGGAGTGCATTGAATCTGTAAATCATCTTAGGTATTATACACATTTGAACAAGGTTGATTCTATCGATCCATGAGCATGATATCTTCTTCCATTTGTTTGTTTCACATCTGATTTCTTGTATCAATGTTTCATAGGTCTCTTTGTAAAGATCCTTAACCTCTTTGGTTAAGTATATTCCTAGGTATTTTATTTTCTTTGTAGACTATCGTAAATGGTATTGAGTCTGTGATTCGACTCTCAGTTCGACTGTTGTTGGTGTATAGGAATGCTACCGATTTGTATACATGGATTTTGTAAGCTGAGACTTTGCTGAATTATTTATCATTTCCGGAAGTCTCTTGGTCGAGATCATTTTGTCAGCAAAAGCCATAGTTTGGCCTCCTCTTTCCTAATTTGGATACCCTTTATTACTTTCTCTTGTTTGGTTACTCTGGCTACGACTTCCAGCACTGTGTTGAACAGAAGTAGTGACAGTAGGCACCCTTGTCTTGTTTCAGTTCTTAGTGGGAATGCTTTGAACTTTTCCCTGTTCAGTATGATGTTAGCTGTGGGATTGTCAAATATGGCTTTTATAATTTTGAGATATGTTCCTTCTATTCCTAATTTATTGAGAGTTTTTATCAGAAAAGGGTGCTTAATTTGGTCAAAAGCTTTTTCTGTATTCGGTGGAGATGATCATATAGTCTTCGTTTTTGGTTCTGTCTATTAATAAACGGTGAATCACATTTATTGATTTACACATCTTGAACCATCCTTGCATCACTGGGATGAAGCTAACTTGGTCATGGTGGATTATTTTTTTGATGTGCTATTGAATTTGGTTTGCTAGTATTTTATTGAGAAGTGTTGCATTTATATTCATAAGAGATATTGGTCTGTATTTTTCTTTTTTCATTGTGTCCCTTCCTGGTTTTGGTATCTAGGTGATACTGGCTTCATAGAATGAGTTGGGGAAGATTTTCTTCTCAGTGTTATAGAATAATCTCTGCAGTATAGGTACCAGCTCTAGCTTGTAGGTCTGGTAAAATTCAACTGTGAATCCATCTTGTCTGGGGCATTTTTTTTTTTTGTTGGAAGATTTTTATTATTGCTTCAATGTCACTGCTTATTATTGTCCTGTTCAGAAGTTCTATTTCTTCCTCACTGAGTCTTAGGAGGTTTTGTGTTTCCAGGAATTTTCCATTTCCTCTACATTTTTGAGTTTATGTGTGTAGAAATTTTCATAGCGTTTACAGATGATATTTTGTATTTCTGTGGTATCAGTTATAATATCTCCTTTTTAATTTCTGATTGAACTCATTTGGGTCCTTTCTATTCTGGTTAATCTAGCAAGAAATCTATCAATTTTGTTTATCTTTTCAAAGAACCAACTCTTTGTTTCATTGATCCTTTATTTCATTTTTTTCATTTTGTATAATTCTACTCTGACCTTAGTTATTTCTTTTCTTCTGCTGGGTTTAGATTTTTTTATTCTTCTTTTTCTAGTTCCTTGAGATGTGTTAATTCATCATCTGTCTTTTTGATGTAGACATTTAAGGCCATGAATTTTCCCCTTATGTCTGCTTTTGCTGAATCCCATAGATTTTGATAGTTTTTGTCCCATTTGTCATTCAGTTCAAGGAATCTTGTAATTTCCTTCTTAATTTCATTATTGACCCAATAATTGTTCAGCAGCAGGTTGTTAAAGTTTTGTGACTTTGTGTAGGATTGAGTGTTTCCCTTGGAGTCGATTTCTAGTTTTATTCCACTATGGTCTGAAAAGATACATGATATGGTTTCAGTTTTTTTGAATTTGTTGGGACATGTTTTATGGCTTTAGATATGACCAATTTTGGAGAATGTTCCATGAGCTGATGAAAAGAATGTATATTTAGTAGTTTTTGGGTAAAATACTCAGTATATGTCTGTTAGGCCCATTTGTTCTAGAGTCTTGTTTAAATTCAGTGTTTCTTTATCTATTTTCTACTTGGATGATTGGTCCAGTTCTGTCAGTGGGTTGTTGAATTTCCTGGCAATTAAGATGCTACTATTTTTCTCTTTGCTTAGATTTAGTAGACTTTGCTTTATGAATCTGGGTGCTCCCGTGTTAGGTGCATACATATTTAAGATTTTTATGTCTTCTTGTTGAATTGTCCCCTTCACTTCTTTATATAATGATCATCTTTGTTTTTGTTTATTATTGTTGATTTAAAGTCAATTTTATCTGATATGAGAATTGCTATACCTGCTTTCTTTTGGTTTCCATTTGCATGGAATATTATTTTCCATTCTTTCACCTTGAGTGTGTATGAGTCCTTGTGGGTTAAATGTGTTTTCTGGAGACAACAGATACTTGGGTTATATATATTCATCCACTCAGCCAGCCTGTGTCTCTTGAGTGAGGTATTCAGATTGTTCATTTTGATTGATATAATCGATATGTGGGATACTGTTTGGTTCATCCTGTTGGTTATTACCTTATTGATTTGTATTACCTCTTGTGTTTTATGTGAGCTCTAAGTTTTAGCTTTTGGATGGTTTTACACTGGTTGGTGTCTATTGTGCTGATCCATGTGTAATGCAGTTCTGCATATTTCTTGCAGGGCAGGTGTGGTCTTGACAAATTCCTTCAGTGCTTGCTTGTATGAAAAAGTCTTTATTTTTTCTTCACATATGAAACTTCATTTTGCAGCATACAATATTCCAACCTGGCAGTTGTTTTGTTTAAGAAGACTGAAAATGGGGCCCCAGTTCCTTTTGGCTTGTAAGGTCTCAGTCAAGAATTCTGTAGTTAGCCTGATGGATTTAAATGTGTAAGTTACTTGATGTTTTTTGCCTCACAGCTCACAGGAGTTAATCCTTTGTATTGACTTTGGCCAGTCATATGACTATGCATATTGGTGTTGCCTCTTTACAGTGAATCTGCAAGTTGTTCATTGGCTTCTTGCACCTGGATGTCTAAATCCCCAGTAAGACCAGGAAAGTTTTCCTCAATTATTTCCTCAAATAGGTTTTCCAGCCCTTGTGCATTTTCTTCTTAAGCCTCAGGGACACATATGATTCTTATATTTGGCCATTTTACATAATCCAATATTTCTTAGAGGCTTTGTTCATTCCTCTTAGTTGTTTGTTCTTTATTTTTGACTGACTGAATTAATTTGAAAGAGTTGTCCTCAAACTCTGAGATTCTTTCTTCTGCCCGGTCTAGTCTATTCTTAAAACTTTCCACTGTGTTTTCTATTTCCTTATATGAATTTTTCATTTCCAGAAGTTCTATTTGTTTTTTTTTTAATATGTCGATCTCTTTAGTGAATTTTTCATTCACTTCCTGAATTGTTTTATTTGGTTTCTTTAAATTGCTTTTCCATTTTCTCTTGGATTTCATTAAGCTTCCCTGATATTCATATTTGGGATTCTTTATTTTATTTCAATTTTCATTTTGGTTGGTATCTATTGCTAGAGAGCTGGTGTTCACCTTTGGGGATGCCTTTTTGGTCTGATTTTCATACTTCGGAGTTCTTTCATTGATTCCTTCTCATATAGAGCAGCTGCTGTTTCTTATTTTTGGATTTGCTTTTGTTTAGATGGGGCTTCCCACACACACACACTCATAAGGATGTGTCTGTTGCATATATTGGGTGAGAACTTTTGGCTTTGGTTGTGGCTTGTGGGTGCTTTGATGGTGGTCTAAGTTCTAGATGGATACTTTTGTTAAAGATTTTTTTAGTGTAGTGGTTTTCTCATTTGCTAGTTTTTTGTGGGCTGTACCTGTGTAAGCTATGTGTGTGGGCATATTCCGTGTCTCTTGTTGATATGAAAGGATGAAGATCTTTGATATCCATTCTCTTTCCCCAGCCCTGTGGTCTTCTTAACAGTGTGTATTGTACTGACATGCCCTGCTTAATCTCTGAGACAAGGAGTCATGCTTATGGGCAAGAATCGATCATACTCTGAATGATTGAGTCAATAAATCTTGTAAAGGGCTGTGCAAATTGGCCTCCCTGCCAGTAGGTGGCACTGGCTGAAAAGAACAAGCTACAGTGTTGTTTTGGAACCTGTGACTAGCTCTAGCCCCTCAGGAGAAGCATTTGAATTCCCCCAGTGGTGGGCAGGGTGCTGGAACTTCCAGGTGAGTCCTTATTCTCCACCATAGCAAAGGCAGGTGGGAGAGTGAGGCTATTCAGGGCTGAGTTCAGTGAGTCTTCCCTCGGGCTCAGCAGGGTTCAAAGGTCTGCTCCCAGACTTCTGGGGAAATCCACCAGGGAGGGCCTGAAGTGACCCTACCCAGCCAAATAGTCTGCTTATGGAGATGGGGCCATCTGAGATTCATATGTCAGGAGTGGGTTTTGCTCTTCTCCCCTGCCCCTGCTCTGAGTTCACTCTCCAGCATCTGCCAGCAGGCAGGAGCTCAAACTAACTAAGCTCCTCCACAATGGTACTGCAAGTTTGGAGCTTCCCTGTCCAGAATTCCACCCTGCACCAAGAGTGTGACCTTCCTGTGGGGGGAAGTGTGCTCCACAAGTATGCTGTGGCTGGGACCCACACTGCACTCTCTGTTCAGTCTGTCCACGAGGGTTCCCTTACCTTCCAGGATTAGATCATAAATCTCCCCTCCATGCCCCCAAGCAATATGATCAAATCCTGGGTGCTCAGCATCTGGCCTGTGGGCCTGTCCCCAGATCCCCAAAGATCAATCCCTGACTGTGTCAGGGAGAAACATACAGGTCCTGAGTTGCCTATGGTGTGCTTAAGCATATTTGATGCCCCTCTGCTCCAAGGTGTGTCCTGCTCTGATGGAGCAGCTGGGCAAGTAGCACAAGGAAGGGCAAGTGAGCTGGGAGCTCACAGTCAGATCATCCCTTAGTCCTCTGCAGTCTTTAAAAGGAAAGGTTTCAGCCCCACTCTCTGAGGAAGCCCCAACAGAGGGGAAGTCTCAGCTTCTGAGAGCTCCAGTTCAAGCATTTTTCTCAGCAGCCATAGGTGGGTGAGGGAAAGGGGAGGAAAAGAGTCTTAATGGAGGAAAGCAAGTACTCTGGTCATTTCTGTCCCTCTCTCCGGAAGACAGCCCACGTGGAATGTCCAGGCTCCAGGGTCCTGGACCCACCTACCTTCTGTGGCTCCTATAGTCTGAGCCAGAGTTGGGAAATGTTTGTGTAGGAATGAGCAAGATAAAAACTGAGGGGCTGATGCCCCATGGAGAAGACAAAGGTGCATGGTGGGTAGGGAAGCAATATGGTCCCTGCCATCTCAGCTGGGGTCTATGGTGTCAGGAAGTTACCCCCAAGGGGGCTGACATCCTGGTGCTTTGTCTTCAGGAAGCTCCTGGTTCACTGGCAGCAGCAGCTTTTGGGCTCATGAGGGTAGAAAGGTTCTCCAGCAGCTTGGGAGTCTGCTGACTGCCAGAGATGTGAGAGAGGGAGAAACAAACCCTCCACCTACCCTTTCTGCTGGACTCCAAGCCTCTGGGGATTGATCTCTGCTGATATCTTGCTTTTTCTTATTCTGTTCCACAACTTCTTCTCATGGAATCTCTGGTAGATTCTGGCACTTTCTTCTCAGAATTACACTTGATCTATGTTTGTTTATTTGGCTTTTTCTTTTTTTCTTTACTTTTTCATCTAAAACTTTTCCTTCTTTCTGAGATGGTCTGGCAACTAGTGTATCTGGTCAACCATCTTGTCTACCTCCCCAAGTATAAGAATTTTTAATGTAGAAAAGAATATAGCCAACAGTCTCTGGTATATTTTTATGACATCTGAACTCTGTTCTATGATCTTTTTATTATGTAATTTCCTTGAAGAAAAAAATAACAAGCACATTATATAATAAAATATTTATTGTAAGTACTTAGAAACTTGATATTCCATGGATTTCGTATATTATTACTTCTTTGCAAAGTTCAAAAAACTCAGTTTCAATTCCTTCAGCACTTCCGGATTTAACGGAGTATGTAACATATTTTTTACTTTAAGTCTAAGAACATAGTATTAATTTAATATTTCTTTGCCAGTAGCAGCACCTCTTATTTGCTGTCTAATGCAAGAATATGAGGTATTTTCATGATAATGGTTCTTCTCTCAATTTAGTCAGGAGTCTCAAGCCTGAAGGGAAGTTGCCTTGGTGCTTTAGAATCTATGCCCAAAAAGAGAAGGGGTTAATGCTAGAGCCACGATGGGATTCGGGTACTCTTACTGACACTGCAACACTTACTACAGAAGGCTGTTTTGTTAGTTCTCTTTGGTTCTAACTACAGTCATTTTCTCAATCTTTCTTTTAGGAAAATGCTGGGGACCATGTGAAAAGGCTGCATCTGTTCAATACTGCACACACTTCCCCTCTTGTCAGGTTCATGTGACAGGCTCAGTTGAATATTTATCTGTGACTAATAGAGACCTCTTTTCTCAACCTGGATTGACTCACTGCGTTTTGAAAAGGCAGTGATATTGACATCCCAGTTACCACCTCTGGGACTGCTTCTCAAGCTAGAAATAAAAGTGTCTGCTGCTCTGTTCATGTTAGACGCACCTGTGTGGAACATGTCATCAAATAAGCAAAAGCCTTCATTTGCTAGCTTTTTCAGACTCATGTAACATTTCAATTTTATTTCTTACTACTCCCCTGATAAAGCAAAACAGAACAACTCTCTCACCCATATATACTGTGTGCTTTGATGCTTCCAAACCCTTGTTCAAGGTTTCCTCTTTCAGGAATGGCTTGTCCATATGTTCATAGTTTACTGATCCTTCAAGAGCCAAATCAAATATCACTTCATCCACAGTGCCTTCCCTGAGCTCTACCCCACAGCAGCATATGGTATTTCTGTTTCTGAAGTGTCACAGAACTTTATCTCTACTTGCTCTATGAAATTGACATTTTATACCTTGCTCAAAACATTATTATTGTTATAGATATCTAAAAATGTTTTCCCTTTTTTCTATCCCCTTTTTACTATAGTTATTTTTGTCCAATTGTTTATTCTTCAAAACTGTAAGTTAGATGATCATCACAATTGCTAATCTTTAACTTTCCCTAAGAGTGGGACATAACATTAAACACTTCATATGTATTATATCATTTTATCCTTACAGCTGCTCTATAACTACTTTGATTATTCTCATTCTAAAAAAAAAAAAAAAGAAGAAAATTGAGATGTGAAACATTTAAATATCTTTCCAAAATATACTTAGCTATCCAATGGCATAGTAAGAATTCAGGGATCAGTTATATGCCTCTACCTTGTATAAAATAAGAATTAAATATAGTTCTTACATTATTTGATGAATTCCACAGAAACTTACCATATTTAAAATCATTTTTATTTATTTGTTAAGTGTCATGGCTTTTTTCATGTAACTAACAAAAATCTGTCTGCTGTAGCTAACAGTGCAGCATTTGGAAGGGCTAACTGCAGTAGAATCACAGGGCACTAGTTAAATTGCAGATTCTTAACCAGATCTTTATCTCTCCAGTATGAATTGCACGGATGCTGAGTTTACAAGTTCCTAAGATGAAGCTTACACACTGAATTTTATGAAGCTCTCGTTAAAACAAATGCTGGATGTTTTCTTCTCTCTCTACTGTGATGCATTCTGTGAGGGAGTTGACCTCTCCTGGTTGTAAGTCCCACATTGATGATCTTGGGCTTTCTCACTGTGGGCTATGAGGTTGCTGCCCTGATACAGGGCCTACACCTGGCATCTCTTGTCACTCAATTGCTCAGGGGCTGCACTTCGTCACGGACAGTCTGGCTCCAGATTCTGTGTTCATCCTTGTAAAGTGGAAGGTCTAATGAAATCAGAAACTTAAACGGAATCTTAAAATTTATGTTCATCTATTTTTTTACTGAATCTTTTACCAATACCTTTGAGAAGCAAAACTGACAAATTTTTACTTTATCTCTCTTTCCACCCTCTTACCACTACAGAATAAATATATTAATGTGAAGTGGAATATCAAGAAAATGATAGCAGAGATATACAGTTGCAGCAAAGAAATAAGTTCCTCTACATATTGGACACTGATAGTGAATAATCAATAGCAAATTTCTTCCATGCTCCTTATTAGGGAGTCTACTAGGGTAAGACAGTGGTGGGCATCACAATTACCTCAGGAGTTAGTTAAAAATATGTGACCAATCCCTATAAATTCCAATATGGTAAGTTTGGGGTAAAGTTTGGGCAACTATGAATTTAACAAGTTCTGCAGGTGATTATGATCTACCATAAATCAAAACTTAAGAGTCTCTCTGCTAGGCAACTATAATGATTGGTAATAGAGTTCCAAAGTTTTGGTCAATCAACACATGTGCAGGATTAGGTAAGAACAGAATTTCAATCTTCTGATTTTGCACACTGTATTAACAGACTAAGCCAGTGAATTCCTTGGGTTTTGTTATTGTTTTAACAAACTTTCATCTAATCATTTAGTCCCATCATGGTATTTAACTTTCCAACTTTGTTTGGTAGAAATCTATTATGATTTTGGAAAAATCTATAGTATAGGAAGCCTACCTTTTTCCCATTTTTTCTATCTAAATTTTTTTTTCTTTTCCTGATTTTTTTCTTTTTTTCTATCTAAATTTTTAGTCTGTATTTTCTAAATAGGCCCTTCCTCATAAAGTAAGTCAAATGGAATAGACGCAGGCTTTTCAGATGTTTCCTGTGCTGTGAAAAGAAAACACGGTGGTGTACTTTCCTTGGGGATCATAGTGGATTTTCAAATGGCACTCAGACACTGATCAGTTGTCTCAAAGATTTCAGCAGGGACAGAATCTTGAGTGAAAAAAATCATCAGTATTGAAAAGTCCCTTACGTTCAACAAGAAGAGAATTGTGATTTTCAATTTGTGTATTCCCATGATGTGTATTGAACATCTGAGCAACGAAGTGAATCAAATTGTACACACTCAGCATGCTTGCCACCAGGCATGTGTAATCCTTCAGGGTATACAATGGTAAAAAGTTTAAAATAGAATCCCAGAGCAACCCAAATAAACAACTAACTACCTTCTCCTTAAGAGTGGCGAAAATACATCCCCTGGTGATATGCTTGAGCTTGGTTTCCAAGGTAATTTTTCAATAACCATTCAGATTTTGCAGATGTTAATGACATATTTTTCCCCAATATGAAAGTCTGGAATTTAGAATAAAAATAATCTTTTTATAAAGGAAGTATGATAAGTGATAAACAAAGAATGTCATGTCAAATAGGATTGCATGACTTTTGCCTTTCCATATAAACTGTAGAATCAAGTTTATCACTATTGACAAAACAACTTGCTGGAATTTAGATTGGGATTGTATTGAATATATAGATTAAGTTGGGAAGAACTGACATCTTTACTATATTGCGTCTTCTAACTGGTGAACATACAATATTTCTCCGTTCACTTATATTATCTTTAATTCCTTTCAGCAGTGTTTTACAGTTTTCCTATATAAATTCTGGACATATTTTGTCAGATTTACTCCTAAGTGTTTGATTTTTTGATGCTATTGTAAAGAGTATTTTTTTAAATTTTAAATTTCAGTTCTTCGTTAATGGTTCATAGAAAAGCTATTTACTTTTACATATAATCTTGTATCTTGCTACCCACTATACTCGCTTATTGGCTCCAGTAGGTTTTTTAAAAAAACATTCTTTGGTAATTTCTATATAGATAATCATTATGTCTGCATATAAAAGTTTCATTTTCTTCCATCCGTTCTGTATACCCTTTGTTTCTTTTTTCTTGTCTTGTTGCACTAGTGAGGACTTCCAGTATATGTGGTATAAGACTGGTGAAAGAGGACATCCTTGCTCATTTATTTGTAATATTGTAAGTTGTATTTAGTTTAAACTCTGAAGTATTTCATGCTATAATTGATATGTGTATCACATTCTATTTATAATAAATATATTTTTGTTATTTCATTAGGTTTTCAGGAAAGATTCTACTTTGTTCTAGTAATTACCTTTTTATTTATGCCTGTTATAGTGCCCTTAATTTTCCTTTTTCTTAAATAATCTTGTACTATTTAGTGTGTCAG
The DNA here is from genome assembly GCA_963575035.1 of Avahi laniger. Taxonomy (NCBI): domain Eukaryota; kingdom Metazoa; phylum Chordata; class Mammalia; order Primates; family Indriidae; genus Avahi; species Avahi laniger. The sequence goes on along the minus strand of CAUYSK010082903.1, from coordinate 3,203 downwards.
TTTCAAATGGTGTGCGTTGATACTCACATATACAACAATTACCTTTTACAAATTTCCCCTTTTCCCTGTCTTCTCCTCCCATTTTTAATTAAATTCTTTCTACATTTTCAAGACATATAACATATATATACTATTCTCTTACCCATTTTCCTACCCTTGTTTTAATCTCTGATTTACAATTAAATATATTAAATAATCACGATCCACTTACTCTGGCTTCCTCAATATGTTTTTTAATCTCATCTTCTAGTAGGTTCCTCATGAATGACTCGTGTATACATTATTCTGGAGGTTCTTGCACAGTTGAAACTGTTTTTATATAGTCCTGATGTTTTAAGGACGACTTCTCTGAATATAAAAACCATGACTAACTTTTCATTTGTTAAATATTTTGAAAGTGCTGTTCTACTGTCGCTTTGTATTGTATGTCACTCTTGAGAAGGCTGATACAAGACTAATATTCTTCCCATTATAGGTAATTTGATTGTTTTGTTTAGAGGAACTAGTGTTTTTTTTTTTCCTGAAAATATAATAGTTTTTCTAAAATATTTCTTAGTCATTTCTTTTGGATCATTTTCTCAGGCAGAAGTTAGGCCCCCTTAGAATGTAGATGTAAGTCGTCTTTTATTTCCAGATAGTTTTCTTGGCTTAAACATTTAAGTATTATTTCTATTCTGTTTGATTTTCTTTTCTCAGAACTTTAATATGGAAAGGGCAGATTTTTTTTCTTGTCTATCTTTCATTTCATCCACTTTCTTCCTAAAACTTATATTCTTTTTAAAAAATCTCAAATTTATTCTTTCTTGTTTTCCTGCTTTACCTCAATGTCCCTTATTATAGTTTTATTCTAATCTATGCTCTCTAAAGCATCTTCTGATTTCTTTATTTCTGAATGGATTTTGACTTTTTCTTCAATTTGTTTTGAATTTGATTCACTCTTATTACATTTCTTCCTGTGTTTTGTTCTTTTTTTCTATTAGTTTTTTTAAAGTTTCTGGTTCAATGCATTTTTAAAAATTATAACTAAATGTGTATTCAAAACTACTTAATTCAGGTTAGGGAGTTTGCTAGAGTGTTCTGCTTCCTTATTTATTTTTTTAAAGAATATTTATCACGGGATATATTTTGATTCAGATTTTCTGTTTATGTTGTGCAGTACTTTTGTGTTGAATAGATTTTTTTTTATCCTTAGCCTTTTGATGAGAATTTTCTTAGCTCAAAAATTCTGCCCACTTCTACCGGTATAATAAATGCATCTTTAAAAGTTTACTATGTTGGTGATGGCAGCGATGGTGGTAGAAAGAAAGGAGAGATGGTATGTTGTGTTTGTTTTTTGTTTCTGTGGGATTCTTAAGTTTTAATTCTTTCTTTTCCTTTTTTCTTTTTGCTGTCACCTCATCTCTATTTGGGAATCTATATTTCAGGTTCTCCTTCCAGAAACAATTCTTCCCAAAGGCTCATACCTCTAGATCTGCTTACTTTCAAGCCCCATTCGAACAGTTGATGCTCAGAACTACCGATTTCTTGACTTCTGTTTAGCATTTTGGTAGTCCCTGTTGTAATTTCTCTTTCTGAAAGTGATTTTTGTCTTTTATATACATATTCTACTCCAGTCTTCATTTTCACAGGAGCTTTTGAGTTTCCCCTCCCTTACTCTCCATACCTAGAGACTTCTTTCTGTTTTACCATTATCTCTGTTTATAGTTGAGAAAATTGAAGCATAAATAGATTAAATGACTTGTCCACAGTTTTGAGATAGAGCTGGAATTAACCCTGGCTCCAGCGATAGTTCTTTTTTTTTTTTCCAGAATATTACGGGGTACAAACATTTTGGTTACATAAATTGTTTTTGTACCCTTTGAGTCAAAGTTGTAAGTGTGTCCATCCCCCAGATAGTTGCCTTGCACCTGGTAGGTGTGAATTCTTTTATCAGCCATGAGAGTGAGAGCTTTTTTGGAATTTGTTTTTTTATTTCTTTATTTACAAATAATTAGAAGTTCATGGCATTCTTTGTCCCCCAGTAATGCCTAAAGCATGGCCAGTTGTAATTTTATTTGTATTCATGGTTGATATTGTAGTTTTTTAGAAAGTTGTGTGAACAGATTCAGATTCAGGTGACCATCATTATCCTCCACACGTAGACAATTGCTCAGGAAAGATTTAAAGCAAGAAAATGGCAGTTTGACAAAATGAATTGAGGCTTTACTGTTGGGTTAAAAGAGTGGAATGAGAGATGCAGCAACAATTATTCAGGTTGAAGAAGTGATTCACAATGAGAAAGTAGCAGTAGAATCATAAAGTAAGGATGGATTCAAATTGTGCCCAAAGTAATAAAATCTAATTGCCAATTTCTTAAGTAAGTTTGGTCTGTATGTAAAAGCACTGTTATTTATACACTGAATAACAAAATAATCGGTTTATGGATTAAGATAGCCTCATATGAGTGAGAATAAAGATTCCATTGGTCCCTGACCTTCAGGGAAATTCTAAAAGCAGCACTACTGAAAACAATTTGTAACGTCATAATATTATCATCTCAATTCACTATGCCAAATTTTCACTTGATACTCTCATTTAACATAGCTGTTTTTGGTTTTGATTTAATTCATTTAATTCCATTAACTGACTTGCTTTTAATTTTGTTTATAGTTTAATTATTTTAGCACTAAAAGACTTAAGGCATAGGGGAGCTTTGCTACTGGAAAAGTGAGCTGGTTTGGGTTGAACAAGGATTCATATTATCTGCAACCAATGTAAACCATTTGGACAATTGAAATAACCTACTAGAGTTATTGTGAGGATTATGAAATTCATAAGCATAAAATTCTTGGAATAGCATGTAGTACATTGTAACTACTCAATAAATATTAGCTATGGTTGGGACATAAGCTGTACTAACTTTTTCTTTTTTTGAGACAGAGCCTCACTCTTTTGCCCGGGCTAGAGTGCCATGGTGTCAGCCTAGCTCACGGCAATCTCAAACTGCTGGGCTCAAGCAATCCTTCTGCCTCAGCCTCCTGAGTAGCTGGGACTACAGGCATGCGCCACCATGCCCAGCTAAGTTTTTCTATATATTTTTAGTTGTCCGATTAATTTCTTTCTATTTTTAGTAGAGACAGGGTCTCGCTCTTGCTCAGGCTGGTTTCGAACTCCTGAGCTCAAACAATCCACCCGCCTCGGCCTTCCAGAGTGCTAGGATTACA
>CAUYSK010082902.1:0-21877 GCA_963575035.1 Avahi laniger | reverse complement strand
GGCTACAGTGAGTGCCGTGGCATCAGCCTAGCTCACAGCAACCTCAAACTCCTGGGCTCAAGCGATCCTTCTACCTCAGCCTCCCGAGTAGCTGGGACTACAGGTATGCGCCACCATGCCTGGCTAGTTTTTTCTATATATTTTTAGTTGTCCAATTAATTTCTTTCTATTTTTAGTAGAGACAGAGTCTCGTTCTTGCTCAGGCTGGTTTCGAACTCCTGAGCTCAAACAATCCGCCCGCCTCGGCCTCCCAGATTGCTAGGATTACAGGCGTGAGCCACCGCACTCGGCCAGGGTTTGACCTTTAACTCAGACCTTTCTGGTTCCAGAGCCCATTGGACTTTCAGATAAGAAACAAGATAAGGTGATAGGGGTTTTATTGAATGAACATAATTTAAAATAACGATTTCATTTATAAAAAGGAAAACATACGCTGGAATGTTTTATGGTCAGTTTTAGAGTAAATGCCATCTTTACAAATCTTACATCTGTTCTGGAACTCAGTGATGACTCAGAAATACCATAATGTCTCCCCAATCTTACACACATCCCTGTCCTTACTAAGACAAGAAAATGGGTCACTACAGCGCTTTTCAAACTTCAATGTGTACACAAATTACCCAAAGCTTCTATTAAAATGCAGATTATGATGTGGTACAACAGTTCTAGGGTGGGGCTGAGAGTCTGCCTTCATGACAAATCCTCAGCTACTGCTTATGCCGCAGTCCTTGGACCATGCCCTGAGTAGTGATACACGTTAATACACGTACACCAAAATCCCCAACCAAAGGATTTTTGGACCAAACTTAAATTACTCAGAAAAATCAAATAATCTCTACATATTCCCATAATCACCAGGTCAGTAGTCATTTGACTATAAGTGGTAGGCTCAGGTTAGTCTACAGCACTGGTTCTCTAAGCATGGTCCTGAGGTAGAGCAGCAGCAGCGATGCTTGGGAACACTTGCGTTCCGTGTTCTGTCAATGCCTTCAAGTGATTATAATACATACTAAACTTTGAGGACCACTGGTTTATGCTATGGATAATTAGTCAGGGTGTTTTGTTTTTTTTTCTGTGAACACACTATAAGTCTATCTTTGTATATATTCAGTCTCTGTTTATCCAGTATATACATCTTTACCCAGCATAGGAGATAGGAAAATGGCAGAATGGGGATAAACACATGTTGACATTCTGGGCCTTTCTCCCTCTTTAGTACAGAACGAATAACTCCATAATAGTCTATTATTTGACATTCATTGATATTCCATGACAAAGTTTCTCCTTTAATTACTAAAGACTACTATATATCCCTGTCCCATATTTTGCAGCATAAAACATGGCCCTGATATATCCCAGCAAAAAACTGGGAGGAAAAGGGAAGGTACATTTTGACCTTGGGGATTTTTCATTTAGTGTTTTTTGCTCATTCTTCTAGTACCATATTTTCTATGTCACAAATGTGCTGGTTTTTTAGATAATTACCTGAGAATAAAGAAATGAGTGCTTCATGGAATTGGGAGAAAATCTTGTTACATGAGTCACACCTTCATGTGCCACGTCAGATTACCTCAGTTTACTTTCAAAGCTTCTGGCCACACAACCACTACTTCACTGACCGTTTTGTGTGCATCTTCTCCCTGCTCCCCTCAGCCTTCTTCCCCATCAATGCTGATGTGTGCTATGCTGTGGGGTCACTGGGAACTCATGAGTGCAAAGCCCCAAAGTGTGGGGAAGCTGCTGTCCCAGGCAGTGAACCTTTGACCAATGGGAGGCAAAAGCCAGCAGATGACTCTTCCCTCTGCCTTCCACTAACCAAGTATTGAGGTATGCAGCATCTTTCCAACATCCTTTTAGAATAAAGTCTACAACACTGGGCCTCCAGCACAGGCCAGCTCAGGAATGTACCCTCTTTCCCTTCTCACTTCCCTTTTCCCTCACTCTGCTTTCCTGGCCTTTCACTCCCCAATCAAATAGAAGCACATATGCCATTGGCCCAGGCTCTGCTTTCTGTGAAACCTAGTTCAGAAATCTTCCTTAGATTCTTCTCAGCTTGTGGGCGGTAGAAGTTCTAGCTTACTGAGAACACCTGAAAAGTTGGGGAGGACACTTAGATTGTGGCAACCAGATTACTTTGGGATGGATGCAAAGGCAGCGTGGGGTGGGAGAAGAGTGAGGTACTTCAAAGTGAAGTGCAGGAGTCCACACTGCTGCCCAGGCTTCAGGAACACCTGTGGAGAATTGTCCAAGCTTCTGCCCAGAGCTACTACGTCATCATCTCCTGGGGTGGCCTATGAAATATGTTTTATATTTTTACATTTTCAAACATGATTCTAATGGGAAGATTGGGTTGTCAACCATTAAGATCATGTAAAAATGAACAATGAAGTAAACACATGTGTATTTTAAAAAATACTTTATTGAAGTGTAGTTGACATACAAAAACCTATATGTATTTAGTGAATACAATTTAATGAGTTTGGAGGTGAATACACTCCTGTGAAAACATCACCAAGATCTATGCCATAAACATATTCATTAACTCCAAAAGTTTCCTCCTACATTCATTATTGTTATTATTCTGTCTCTCTCTGTGTGTGTGTGTATGCAATAAGATTACTTAAAATAAGATCTACCCTTGTAGTAAATTTTTAACTGTGAAATACAGTATTGTTAACTATAGGCCCTGTGCTGCACAGCAGATCTCTAAAACTTATTCATCCTGCTTAACTGAAACTTTGTACCCTTTGGCTAATTCCTACCAACCCCCCTCCACCCAGCCCCTGACAACCACCATTTTACTTTCTGCTTCTATACATTTGACTATTTTAGATTCCTCACATAAGTGGTATCATGTAGTATTTGTCATTGTGTGTCTGGCTTTACTTCACTTAACATAATGTCCTCTAGGTCTATCCATATTGTCACAAATGGCAGAATCTCCTCCTTTAAGGCTGAATAATATTCTACTGTATGTATATACCACACTTTTTTTATCCTTCATCTGTCAGTGGATGTTTGGGTTTATTACACGTCTGGACTATTATGAATACTGCTGCAGTGAACATGGAACTACAGCTATCTCTTCAAGAGACTGGCTTCAATTCCATTGGATATACACCCAGAAAGGGATTGCTGGATCATACAGTAGTTGTATGTTTAACTTTTTGAGCAGCCTCCACACCATTTTCTATACTGGCAGTACCAAGTTGCATTCCCACCAATAATGTACAAGGATTCCCTTTTCTCTACATCCTTACCAGCATTTTTCATCCTTTATCTTTTTGATAATACAGAATGGATGTGGTTTTGAATGCCTGAGCCTTTCACTTATTTTCCTCATCACCTTGGGTAAGCTATGTACCTCTCGTGAACATCAGTTTCCTCATCTCTAAAATGGGAACAATGATAACACCTATCTCAAAAAGTTGTAATGAATAAATTTGCTCATAAGGCACCTGGTGCATAGTGTGTGCTCAGCAACCATTGGCTCTTGGTCCCTCCCCTTCTGTTCCTTCAAGTGTCCTTACATTGACTCGTGTTGACTCCTCACTGAACACACGCTTTCACCTGATCCCTGTTGCACTTTCCTGGCTAGGAATTTCCATCCTCTGGTCTTGTCTGTGAGATCCTGCCTAAATTCTGCCCTGCCCAGAAAGCCTTTTTTTTACCACTCTAGCTTGCCTTGTTCTCTCTACCGCTGAACTTTTCTGTCATGCATCGCCCTTTCCCCTTAGCAGTGATGCCTTTGTGTCTTTGTTGTAATTTTGTGCATCTCAGAATTAATTCTACAAGATTCCACTGCTTGTGGGAAGGCAGCATGCCTCATACTCATTGGTTATCCTGAGCAGCCAATATGGCGCCTTCAGCTTTGGTTGCTAGCTTCGGCTGGAGAATCTTCTTTCCTGGAGAAAACTGAGTGATTGTGAGAAAAATGTTGTCAATTACATATTCCCAGACTCCATTCCTGAATCCAGCCAAACTACTTAACAATAGAAATGTGTCTGTTTTTCCCTGTTTGGTTTAATGATTTTCCTGTAGATCCACATCTCTTTCTATTACAAAGAAATCACTTTATCCTGCTGGGTAATTAATACAAATGTACAGTATGGCACACATATTCCTGTAGACTGCTTATTTTGCTGGTAAATTACAGGAAATCCTATACGGTACACCTGGGATACCCTGCAGTTTGAAATTAGAATATAAAGTGTCTCCCAGTTCCTCCTTCTTGGCCAGGATACTGGTCTGATTGTGAAAATCTTTCTAGTTAGATATGTAATAAACTGGGATGATGGCAAATTCATTTACTTCTCTTTAGCTTAAAATTAATAAAGATTTTAATTCTAAGCTTAAAAATAACCCCACCACCCTGTTTATAGCCCTCTGATTTACTACTAGAAGGGGATGTGATATGGTGTTAGTTCCCAGTTGTGGATTCATTCAAAAAACATATGCCACATACAAATTTGTAACCAAATCCTTAGAGTCTAAGGTAGATTGCTAGTAAAACTCCTTGGCCAAGCTTTAGTTCTGCGTGATGTCACATCTATATGAGTCCAGCGATAGCATTAAACTGGTCACAGATGTTTCTGATTGAAGCACTGTAGACCTCTTAAAGCAGGACTCACCTCTTCTCCTCCCCTTCCCGCCTTCTTCCTGAGTGATTTTCTTTAACAAAAGGACTTTTTTATGAACATGGTCAGTGAGCTCTAGCTGTTTATTGTCATAGCAAGTTTGTAATAATTTGGTGCAGCCTTGGAATGGTTTTGTACACACATGTGCAGGTGAGTGTGTGTGTAGGCACATACATGTACACACGTGCCAACACACACACACACACATACACACGGGGAAGGCCCAGAAAGGTTTTCTTTATGATAATTAGCATGCAAATCCTCCCTAGACCTGTGTGCTAATGTTCAAAGCAAACACCTTGGCATCTTCCTCGATGGAAATAATAGTTCAGTCCAGTCCAAGCACCTGGTGGTAAATGTTAGACCTCATTTCTCCTTGAAAAAGAAGGAAGTAGTGTCAGGGTGAGTGGTGTAATCCTTGCTAAAAGTTACCTCGTTTTTTGTTACTTAGGGTGCTCTAGTTCCACGAGGTCCATTGTTTCTTAAGGGGCCAGATAGTAAATATTTTAGGCTTGCAAGCCAACTGCTGAACTCTGCTGTGGTAGCATGGAAGCAGCTGGAGACAATTCAAAAGTGTTCCCTTAAAATTGCATTTGCAAAAATAAGCATTGGGTGGGATTTTGCCTGCAGGCTTACTTTGCTGACTCCTATTCTATTAATAGTACAGTGCTACTCAGGGTATGGTGGCCAGGTGCCAATTTGAAACTGTTTAGAAATGTTCCAAGACATGGTAAGTACAGAAACTGAAAGTAATGATTGGAAACTTTCTTAGCAACGACATTGACATAGCATCCAAGTGCATGATGAGCCATGCCTTCATTACTTCCTGAAGGAGTAATAGACCAGTTCGCATGTGGAACTGTGTAGGGTTCTTGCATGCACACCAGTCATGCTCAGTAGAAGGTGAAGTGATTCAAACACAAACACAAAGAATGGATTGTTTGCCACAGGCAGTTTTAAAGACTGCTTTCGAAGACCCCTGAGTGAGAAAGATCTCAGCATTACAATCCCAACTTCTAGCCCTCCTTCCCTCCCTCCTGAGGAAAGGTTGGATTGTGGTTTCTACTCTACCTGCTCAAAACTCTGAAACAAAGAATCTCCATTTGCCTTGTCGGCACTTTGAAAATAAAGGGGCCATGCCCCTTTTTCTTGGGAATTAGCCCAGTAGCATGAATTCCTGATGCATTGTGAAGGTTGGATTTGGTTTTTTCTTTTTTGGTCTTGTGGTGAAAATTACGGGTTAGAGCAGACCCAAAGGGAATGAGGAAGGAGGTGCAAATTGCTGTTCCTGGCAAAAAAAGAAAAAGAAAGCATTATTGCTTGAACCCAGACTGTTTTGTCTCTTTTCTAACTCTCTGTCTAACCTCCCTCCAGTCAAAGCCCCTGGCAGCCAGGCCTCTTTTATAAGGTGTTATTCATAGGGTTGGCCTCACAGTTTGTAAACACATAGAAACTTATCTGGGTTGAGGGTTGTAGTCTTCAAAACCCAAAGAAAACTTTGGAAACTTAAGGTTGTTAAGAAAAAGTACCAAATGCCAAATTTTGATGGGCTGGGAACATTTTAAGATACTAGTGCCATTGGATTCCTAACCTTAAAAGCCATGATGTCACTGTAGAGGAATATGATGTCAGGCTGTAAAAAGCTCAGAAAGCTTTTGAAAATTCTCAGGCCATGTTGGGAAGTTTATATGCCACGCTGAACAGAAAATACAGTGTTCTCTTCCCTCCACCTCCTTCACAAGTCTCCCAGCCAAAAACATGGAGGTGAGGCAAACACTGTTGCTCCCTTTTTCTCCCTGGGAATATAGCCGGCTTTTATTATCAGGACTTGTTCATTCTTTAACAGAGTTGCAGTAAAACTTTTTCAAAAAACTTCCTTGGCTTAACTACTTCATGAAGTATTCAACAGTCAGCCACCCCCTTTAGAAACAGCACTGAGTTTCCATGAAGTAGGGAAGACACTTTCCCCTGAGTTGGCTTGAAGTGCGCAGTGACACAGCAATCATTTGCATATTTTCATTTAAGAAAGCTCTGGAATTCTTGTTATGAACTCTCTTTAGAAACTTATTGGGGCTCTCTCTCTCTCTCTCTGTCTCCAAGGACTCCATACTAATAATGTTTTTTTAAAAAATAATTTATATTGATATACTTTCAAAGACAACGATCTCACATTCTGATGGTAAACTATTGGGCAAATCGTCTGTCAAGAATGATTAAAAGGCTGGAGAGACTGATTTATGAGGAAAGGTTAAAAGAACCAAGTAGGTAGAGCTTGGCTAAGCAGAGACTAGGGGGCACCTGATAATCATCTACTAAAATCAAGGAGGCATGGGACTGCAAGGAGGGGGAAGAATGACCTCACCTAGAAGCTGGGCTCTAATTAAGAGCCATGTGAAGAAATTCAGGAGAGGAAGATATACGATGGGTATCACACAGGCCTTCCTGACGTCGAGATCCATTAGGCGGTGGGCTCATCTCTCAGGGGGAGCAGTATGAGCCCTGTCCTCTGAGCAAGAATGCTTGGCTGGACAGGGAGCTGTACTGCAGGGAATATCCAGATATCACGGTATCTGTGAGATGGGCTGCCTCCTTCTGTTCGGTTCTTTATTTTTGCAGGGGTTGTTATTCTGATGCCTCAAGTCTTTGTTAAGCAATGTATAACAACAAGGGCAAAAACGAGAGGCTGCATGGTGGATGGGTCTGGGACCCTTACCTACTGATTCCCTCATGTCTTCCTCTTAAGAGATTATCACCATTCCCAGCTTTAGTCTCAGAATACCAAAGTCTAGTAGGTGCACAATGTATTCTTTAAGTTAAAAAATAAAGTAAAAAAAGGGGGAAACGTATAGTAAGAAAATACCTACTTTTTATATCATTTGGGGAAGAGGCAAAATGCTTTGAACATTATTGGACAAAAGAAAGAAATTCACCTGAAATCTCACTGACAAAGATAAATAAAGTCAATGGGTTGGCATGCAAATCATTTATGCATTACATAATTTTCACTACTCTTGTTGTTTTAGATTTCTTCAAGTTTGGGCTACCTATACTTTCCTGCCATTTTACATATTTTCTGATCACCCCAAATATAAGCAGAGTATAGCTAAGGTCCATACAAATGCCATCCACCACTCAAAAGAACTTTTGGTAAGTGCGGGAATTTTAACTTATTCATTGTGAAAATCCTGGCCATATTCTGTTGAAATTATTTACATATTAGAGAGATGAGACCACAAGGTCTTAGAATAACATTTCTTTGAATATTTACTGCTTTCCTCATGTTCTCACTGAGTGTTACTAGGGGATTATAAAGGACAGGCGAGGCTACAGAGGTGAAAGATTAAAAAGAGAAAGAGAGAGTGAACAGAAGAGAAAAGAGAAAGAAAAGAAGGAGGAACAGAGAGAGGAAATATAACTGATTTCCAGAGATTTACAATCTGGTTACTATTTCCATCCTCTCAAATCCCTAAGTTTCATATGTATTTTCCCTGAGAAACATAGTATTAGCATAAGGCTAATATTAATTTGAATCTCTCTTAGCAGCAGATATAATAGTCAAAAATTGTGATGCTACTTAGCAAGGTCAAGAAAGAGAAGGGCACATATGGTCGTGACCAGTCACTTTGAGAAAAATAAGACAATATAGGTGAGAAAAGATTATATCTACTTAGGAAAGAAAGTAACTTTCCCGAATTTTGGATTTCCCTTCATGCAAATATTATTTAAAAGCTCAGAGAGCACAGCACGAAGACAAATATCCAGCAGATTTCATCTGATCTGTATATAAAAATGAACATATCAGTTTTCAGATATATTGATTTCTTTTCAGTATTAGTTCAAATCCTCTGACTTACCAATGAAACAACCAGTTGTTTTCCTCAAACATCATTATAGGGATTTTAGTTACTCTGATGTTTAAGTATTTTTGTGGAAATATTAAGCTTTCATAGAAATTCTTGCTATTAGGAAGACATAACCTAAATGCCCCTTGTGAGATTTTCTATAAAATATTGGAACATCCTTTACCCAACTGTTTTTCCCATGTATGTGAATATATAACTAGTAGGTTACATCCTGATACTAATGAGAATGGAAAAAAGAACCCCCCCACAATCCCAATTAACTTTTGTTCATTTCCCCTCCGCATGCACATACCTATAATAAAAGGAAACCCAAAAGTAGATTTGAATCTTACTTCTAGCTTTCCTGGGCTTTCCGTTCTGTTTTTCTCTGCTGTTTGTCACTTTTGTGGATGTTTTGTGTGGATGAGAATGTGTGTGGGGGGAGGGTTTAATTATATGAAAATTATACTGGGGGTTCAGTTACCAGTGGCTTGAAAATTAACTGAATTATGAAAGCTGAAATGTTGCTCATAGCATCAGTTAATGACAAGGTCGCCGCCACTGTCATATTCAAAAGAAATGTCACACTTGAATGGGGCTGAGATGGCTGTGTTGTCCCAGGGTCCCAGGTAGAGACAATGAAACAGGGCTCCTTGGGTACTGTTTCATCCCATGTTTGAATCTAATGCATTCTTCTTTCAGCTCATTTTGGTTCTGTTGTGTTCCCATAACATATGGAGTCCCTAGATATTCTGCTATAACATGGAAACTTTTGGGGCTGGGAATAACAGATCATGAATAGATTGGAAATTCTCTCTAAATGCCCCCTTGGGTGGTCGATGTAAAGGCTCATTGTGTGCTGTTTCTGTCTTTTACAAAAATCAAATATGTCTAGAATTATTTGAGTCCAACAGGCTATATTAGGGATCTGAATGCCAGTATACCCCGTACACTACCACATAAATGATGACAGATGTATGCCCCTACTATCTCCTCCTATCTCCCCAGCTCTGGGCAACTGTAGTTAATTGAAAAAGAGGAAAGAGGAAATTGAGTTTGGGACGAAATCAGTTGGAGATGAAGGAAAAATCCAAATAAAAGACTTTGATGTTTAGCCTGTCCCAGAGCAGTTGACAGAGTTGGCGCAAATACCGCATGGGAGCAAGGGCGGGGGGAGGGGTGGCTGGCGGAGCAGTAAGTCTGAGGAGTGACTCGGAACCGGCAAAGAGGCAGTGGCCTCAGCCTCGCTGGCCCTGGTAGGCCCCCAGAGCATCAAAATGGGGCTTCAGGAAAAGGAGAGGCCGCTTCCCTGCCACCCCCGAATGCTGCAACTTCCTCCTCATTGAGCAGGAACATGGTGAACCTGATCCTGTATACGTATTGTTTATTGTCTCTCCCTTTCTCTCTCGAGATTGGGCTACACAAGACCTAAGACTGGAATACAGAAACATACATGTAATTTTCTTCTTTCACTTTTTCCCTTTTCCATTTGGAACCCAAATTCAATGTGTTCCCTTAACAGTCCTTGGGGGAAAACAGCTAACAGCTACTGTTTCTTGTCGCTGTGTTAAGCCCTTACTTACACCACCTAGTTTAACCTTCACAAAAGCCCAATGAGGTTAATAATGCCATCCTCATTTTTGAGATGACAAAACCAGAACTTGGAGAGGAAAAGAAAGCAGTTTGCCAAAGGCCCCCCAATGAGAAAGCAGCATCACCTGGACACAATCACGAGTACGTCGGATGCCAAAGTCTGCGGTATGCCTCTAAGCTACTGTGGTGCATAGCTAGGACAGTCTTAATTCCTGCTTTGCCGAGACAATCCTACTTTATATTTCTGTCCCAGTTCCCTGCCTGCTTGACATTTGTCCCAGAGAAAAGTTTCCTGGTTTGGATGATGTGGATGTTCTGCATGCAACCAAGCTCACAGGTGTATTGACAAAGTTCATGCAACTGTGGTTCCACCACAGCAACAGAGCTTCAGCTCTAACCCCAGGTGTCCAGGGAAGTGGTAGGGGCGGTGGACAAGATGGGATATTTGCCCCTGGCCAAGTGGGGAGTGCACACAAGACAACAAAAGGCTGTGCAGAATGTCTGGCATCTGCTTTCTTCTCCTTGGTGTCTGTTAGCTCAACTTCTCTAGAAATTAGAGCAGGAATTGGTGAGATGAGCAGAGATGAGAGCACTGGACTCTTGGTTAAGAATTAATCAATAATCCTGTCTAATTTGCTAAGCAATATGCAGCAATTTTCTCTGATTAGTCATGCTGAAACAATAACATCTCAGAAAGGATATTCCTTAGTGTTTATCATTTGTAGAGTGAGAGGAGTTTTAAGGAACATTTTTGCAACTCTTAACCTTCTGGGAGAAAATGATAAACACCTAAAGAAGATCCATCTTAAGGTTTGGACATCAAATAAGGAAAGCATGAAGCATATATTGGAATGTACATGTTGCTCTGCTCCTAGGGCAGAAAGCAAAAAGAAAAAAGTTCTGATCGGAAAGTCCACAGGTCTAGGTCTTATGATTCAGATACATGTCGTGGGTATCGCCATGGGGATGAAGTGTGTCAAGGGTTCCCTCCACTTACCAGCAAAAACAAAAGAATCTGTGCCCAGCTTCTCGTTCCCGCCCTAATATATGCCAAGATGTCCACACTGGAAGCTCAGGCTCACTACTTTAGCAAGGTAATGTGTCTGGATTTAGAAGATTTTTTAATTTTTTTTTTTTTTTAACAGAAACAGTGGATGCTATTTCCTGTGCATGGGACCTACATCATATCCTGGAACTAGATCCTATGATGGGATGGTCTGGCCACTTTTTAAGTGTTTAAAAGCTAGTGTGGAGAGAGCTAAAATAGCTAATCTTCAACACTTGCTAGATCATGTTCAAGGATTTTACATGAATTAATTTACTTAATATCCTCACTACACACCCAAGGAAAGAGGAACTATTCTTCCCTCTTCAAAGTGGAGAAAACTAAGATTCCAGATGGAATGTCACCTCTAGAGTTGCATCATTCTTCAGACCACAGAATTTGACCTCCTCCTGTGGGATGACTGAACAAGACAAGAAATAGTTTGAGCTTTCTTGGGCTCAATTTGACAATTATTCTTTTTTTTTTTTAATTTTAATTATACTCAACATAGTCTTTCTAAATCTCCATCATGCCTGCATTTCCACTCATACATGCATAAGAGGGAGGCATAGTATTGGCATTATCTAAAAGCAGAGACAAAAAGCTGATCATGTGCTGTGAATGTAGCGGAAACTACTTGTTGCCTACCGAATATCCATTCTAATTTGCTCCCTTAGATCGCCCATTTGTTTAGGGGTGACAATGTGCTCCAGTAAAACAAAATAACAAAAACACAAGTCTACATTTCTTGGATGACTTGGCAGTTATGTGTGACCATATGATTCAATTTTAGCCAAGAGGTATAAATAGATATTTTTGGATGGATTTTAGGGAAAAGGGAGGCAAACCCTACAGAGACATACTCTTATGCCTGTCTTCCTTCTCCCTATGTCTGGAGCCATTACAGCCAGCGTCTTGCAATTGAGTGGGAGGCAAAGGGCAATAGAACTGCAGAGACTTAAAGCTTTGAGTCATTACATCAACTCTGGATCTCTTCAACCTTCACATCTCTTATTACATAAGAGAGGATGTTGTGAAGATGAAGCGGGAAGATATTTGTAAAGCTTAGGATGATATCTCATATAGTAAGGCTATAATTGTGGCTGTTATTTGTTTTATTAAAGCCACTATTACATAGGTTTCTCATTATGTATAGTTGAACCTAACCCATAACCAATGTAGCTGAACATTTTACTATCTAGCTAATAAGCTCTCTGTGGGCAGTAACAATGTGTTCTATAAAAAGATAATTGGCATTACATGGAAAAAGCATTCTACAGTCAAATAAGCTTAAAAAGTTCCAGAATACAAAATTTTTATTAGTTTTATCTATTGCAATACTTCCCAGAACATTTAGTAATTTAACGCACACTAAGAACATCCAAGTGGGAAAAACATTAGGGGGAGGGGCCAGGGTGGCAGATTAGGAGCAGCCTGCACATGCTGCTCTCACGGACAGGACTGAAGGTGGCAATTGGATATCCACCTTCAGACTGACCATCTAAGAGAGAGCATTGTGAATCAAAAGAGAGGAGACAGGAGGCACCCAAAGTGAAGGAGAAGGAAGAGAAAAGACCTGCTCTACAGATTGGAGGTACGTAGGGAAGATAAGCACACATGTTGGGGAGGCGCAGAGGGGAGAATCTTGGAGCTCCACACTTCCCCCACGATCATTGCTATCCAAGCTATAGGAGGGATTCTCCACTGCAGAAGGCCACAGGGCTGACACAGGGAGCTATCAGGAATGGAGCAGCGGCATTGCTCCTGAGAGAAGGCACATCAGTGACCTACTGGTTTATGAACCCTGAGCACTGTGGTTGGTGCCATTTTACAATCCTAGACCCAGCCTCTACTTAGGAGTCAGATTTGTTGTAGCTGCCTCGTTATCACCCCTGCCAGTCCAGTAGGGGGAGGAGCAGGGAGGCTGGACACTCTTGGGAATCCTGTGGACAGGAGCCATGCACCCCAACTGCCACTGGGGGACCTGGTTGGGCTGACAATCAGCACCAACTATCTACTATCCATGGTCAGGGCTGTGGTCAAGCCGGTGCCCAGCGGCAAACGCTGGATCCGAATGGGGCTGCTCTCAAGCCTGCAGGGGCAGTCACTGCTATGCTAAAAGCCCTGACTTAAGGATTATACAAGGTATCCGTGTAACAAAAACAAACTTTAATCACAATATAATTCTCCATGTGTGAATCTTTAAGCACAAATGAATTGGATTCAACATTTTTCAAAATATAAAAGTACTTTTATGTTGGTACTTAAAAATTGAGGACATTGCAAACCAGTTTTTTGGTTTATTTTTATTGTTTTTATTGTAAGTGTGTGTACTTCACTATTTTTTAAATAAATGTTTTCTTTTCACACAAACAAATAGAATATCCAAGTGGGAGATTAAATAGGCAGCATTTTCTGAATTTCTGAGGCCAAAGAACACTTTTTGCATTTTACAGGACTGACGTTCCACACAATACTCTTTTTAGAATACTAACTTGGATGTTTTAAAAGATGATTTTGATTTCTAATATATTTTAGGATTCTTTTTCATGAGTTCTTCTACTTGCAAAATCCTTGAATGGACTGTGCTGTTTCATTCCACCACTTTGTTCAAACTGCTCTCCCTTGCCTGGAATGCAGCTTTTTAATAAAAACATTAATTGAGTGCTATTTTGTTCCCAGAATTACAGTAAGAAAGTGTCCTAAATTTCTAAATTATTCCTCATAACTAATAAATAGTCAGGATATGCTTGGTTATGATATGGTAAGAACAATACAATGATACCCACATCAGTGGCATAACACAATAAATGTTTACTTTTTTTTAATCACAAGTGTAGATCTGGGTGACTCTCCAAGACATTTGTTCTCTGTGTTGTGATTCAGAGACATAGGCAGCTTTGAACTCATGGCTTCACCTCTCAACAGGAGGCTTCCTCCAAGTTTTCCATGTCAGGGAAAGAGAGTAAGGCATGGGATGTTCACTGCCTCAGCCTGGAAGTGAAACGTGTCACTTCCCCTCACAGTTCAGTGGCCGGAACCAGTCAGTCGTACGGACCCATCCAACTGTGAGAGGGCTGAGAAGTTCAGTCACCCATGTGTTGGGACACAGGTGAACCCAATAAAGGTCTATTACAAATTCTATAAGGTAGCTATATTGTTACCTTTTATTGTATTAATAGATGATAAAACTGAGGCTTAAAAAAAAGGTAAAGTGACATTCTCAAGACCACACACCGTAGCCACGATTTTAATGCAGACTGTCTGCCTCTTGGTGTCATCTGACCTCGTGTTTACCAGTGCTGGTTTTGCGTATAAAGCTTCCCTTTACCCACCCCCTGCCCCTGTGAAGGGATTGTTCAGAAAAGAGCCAAAATATCTAAGAGAAGCAATAGTGTCTGTGATCCTTTTTCCCTCTTTTCTGTGCTGAGCCCCTTTACTTTTCACCAACACTTAATGCACATCAACCTTAAAAAAAGAGAAGAAAAAACCGCCCTGACTCACCCCCAAACCCAAACACAGACAAGTGACGTTCTGCTGCTGCTTTGCAGAATAGAGAGAAAACAATGGGTCCCCGTGTAGAGAGTTCTAAGTCTTTTATCTTTCTACAGATTCAACCACAGTATTGATTCTTTATTGACCTAAACTGTCCTAAGCACGGCTGTGGTTTTTTCTCATATAGCGTATGGGAGAGTTA
Organism: Avahi laniger; assembly: GCA_963575035.1. NCBI lineage: Eukaryota > Metazoa > Chordata > Mammalia > Primates > Indriidae > Avahi > Avahi laniger. The sequence continues at coordinate 7,063 of CAUYSK010082902.1, read as the reverse complement.
AGGCAGATACTACTTTAATATTGATTTTTGTGAAAAAGGTGCAGGAAAGAGGGCAATTTGTGTCTGCAGTTGCTCTTCACTGTAAAAGATACCATTGTTAGGAGCTTATAGCATTATATCAAGGGTCTTAATCTGTAGCAATCTTTTTTTACAACTTAGAAATAGGCTTGGGTAAATGTGTTACTGGTGTTAATGATATTTTGAAGTGAAGCAAATTTGTCAGCCTTTCTAAGTAAACTGCTCAACTTAACTATTTGAGGACTTGGCAGGTTGACTTCACAAGTGTGCAGAAATCCTATGATTTATCTATATATTTGAAAGTTCTTTGGAAAGAATGTTTTGTTGTATAAACAGCGACAACAATGTTTGCTCATTGAATCTTTGAGAAATGGGAATGATTATCTCGGGATAAAATAAGTCATACATCCCTCCCTAGGAGAATATTTCTCTCATTTTAAGAATCATAGAATTCTGGTTTTTGGAATATCATTCTGTGATTCAGGAGAGAGAAGGAAAAAGAATCGCTCAAGAGCAGAGAATTTTATTGGTCAGAAGAGGATGACAGTTGAATTTGTAGGTGGGGTTTTCATGTTCTTGAATGAATAAGTATTTTTAGAAACAGGTTCTATCTGTATGACAGAAAATCTTCTGAAAAGGTTTCAATAAAGCCATAAAAATGGTAGATTTTCTGAATCTGACCAGCTTTATTTTATTTTTTGCAAGTGTGCTCAAAATAGTCATTTAACACTTGACGTTGAGAGAGTTTTCAGCCACTAACATGAGGTTTTATTGAAGTTACTTGCTTCCCTTCATGTGGGAATGGCCAATAAGTCAGTGAGAACTATGAATTATGTATCTACTGCACACAGAGCGTTCCCCAGGGCACTAGCCATAGAGGGGGTACAAGACAGTGATGATTTAGAGCCATGACCTCAGACAATGATGACCAGGAACTCATATGGGATGCCAGGGAACTGGCTTTTTGTGGATATGGCAAGACTTTTCTTAGCTTATCTTTAAAAACTCAAAGGGTAGGGTCCTTCTTAATCACTGGGTAGATGTCACATGACAGCCATTAAGGTCGAAAAGATCTAATACCTCTCGAAATGCTGAGAACTATTATCCTGATAAGAAAGTCTATCCACTGTTTAACAATATTAAAATGATGACTTCCACTGGTGAATGCTGTATTTGCGAGTTTTATCACTGTCTTTATTGGGTGAAACCTATCTCTTAGGTCTGATTCTTACAGACAGATGCCAAGATATATCAAATATTCAAATTATCACTTCCTTGTAACACCTGGTTTCTGTTCAAAACCCCAAGAAATTGCAAAATAACACCTGCTCTTCAGATCATTAGTTGGTATTTTAAATATTTTTCTTTTATCTAATGCTGTTGTTTTGAAATATATGGTACTGGGCTCCACTGGGCTGCCTTGTATATACTGTATTAAAATACAGTTTATATAAGAAGAAGGCCAGAAAAAAGATTATTCTGGAAGGAATAGAGGGCCTTGTGATTTGATGGCACCCTTAATCATTTTTTTCTTCTATGTCATTTTAAGTTTCCATATTGAGTTATCTGACAAAATTTGCAAACATGCAAAAAATATGGCCCATATTGATTGACTCTTTGACACAAGAGTAAATTATCCTTAAACCACACAAATATAAGGCTTAACAAGCACATGCACAGACTCTCACACACGGAAACACACTTACCCCTCCCACACATTATGCCTGCGTAGCTGGGACTGCCGTGAAGACAAAATAGGCCCCTGCGCCAGACCCTCAAAGAAAGCAAGTAATGCAGTAAAATAAATATTTTATATCTTTTTCAGCCACCCACAATTCTCTTTTTAAAGATTTTTATTGAAATTAATGTTTGTAGGCAAACTCAGACTGTTAACTTGAGGGAACTGGAAACCAAAGCTTACAGCTTAAATGGTAAGTGAGCTGGAAGCAGGAAGCGGCCTGCTGGGGAGAGCTCTCCTGTGGATGGAGTGGCCCAGGAGGCTAGAGGAAGTACACTGAAGCAACGCGAATTTTTTTATCTGTCTTGTTCAAATGAAACCTACGTACGATCTTATGAATAAATGGCATGTTTTTTCCTCTCAAAATTTAGACAGCAGTGGAAACAACTGGAGTTTGAAAACTGGTGGAGGGAAGTTGTCCTCAATAATAACAAAAATCATAAACTTTCAGCTCATACAACAGGCCTCAGACTTGCAGGTCCAGAAACCTGCAATGTTCCTTCAAGCGTCCACACTCCCCTACTATGTACACTCTTAACAATGCCTGCTGGGGCCTAGGGCAAGGGATGGATGTGGCACTGCTTTTGGGGCAGAAATTGAAAACCCTGGGGAGAATTATCACCGTTATCATACGGTGGTGACCAAGCATTCTGGATAATCTTGCCCGATGAGAAAATTTCACAGTTAGAATTTCTTAGAACAGCTGCATGTAAGTAAAAGCCTATTCATAATTAACCCAGTCTAGAGCAGAACTCCACTTTAATATTTACATACATAGCATGACTTTAACATACACTGATGTTTTTTGTTTTTTGGATTTTTTTTCAGAATGTTACCACCATGTAAGCCGGAGGGAGAGCATACTTTGTTTCACTGGAAGCGATGCCAGGAAATTGTTCACTGTTTTGGAAAGTCATATCACTGACCACCTTGCAGTACTGGATTTACCATTTAGCCTGATTGTATTACTCAGTCTGCGTTTATAGCCATTGAATATGCACAGAGATTCTATCTGAGTGCAAACATCTGATTATTTTATCACAACATATGACAAAATATATATTATTGGAAAGAGGCATCGGGTGTGATTCAGTTGAAAAATGCTGATTTAAAAAGAAAAAGCATCCAGTGTATCCCTCCCGTGTGCTATCTTAGTCCTAAACAGTCATCTTCAGGCACTTGCTCACCTGTGATTACCTCCAATTTCTGACTTGACTCTTTTTTTTCTCATTCTTCAGGCTAGGCACTCAGCAGCCTTTCCTCAGTCACAGCCCTGGTTTCCAATACTTTTTGTGTATACCGTGTCCTGGCCACAGTGCCCCAGTCTGCCGTGGGTACATTCCTCACCCTGGTGAACTCATCTGCGGCACCAACCTCAACTTCCCCCAGACCTGGAATGGGAGCAAACACTGTGACCACGTAATCCAATCTGCTCATTCAGAGATGAGAAAACTGATTCGGAGGAGATTAGTGGCTTGTCTAAGCTTATGCTGTTTTTGTAGAGAACAGGAGTCTTTCTCCAGAGATGAGGGAAATATTACTAAGATTGTGTCCTGATCATTCATTCTTCCAATCGGTACATAGTTATCAGAACAGTGTTAGGCAAACTTACCTTCAAAAGACCTAATGGCTTCCATGCTTAGGAGATTGGACTGTGATATGATTGATATCTTCTTTCTTCAGAAATTCTGATATGCTCAACTAGAAGCGTCACATAGGAAATATTGACAGTGGTCTTCCAAGCTCTGGTTGGGGCTGACGGAGTGTGTGCACCACTGGGCTTTGAAAGTTCATGTCTTATAAGTAGGACTGTCTCGCCCATGAAATAGATGCACGGGAGTCGGGCTAGGTGTGGTGCTGTGAATCACTAGTTCACCCAGTTAGCTTCCTTTGTTGTGAGTCCGTATTCACTTTGGCTAGATTTGGTTCCCGAAGGAGGAAATAGGATGATGGTTATGTGGATGAAAGCTAGGTTCTCACATCATTTTTATTGTCAATAAATATGTTGGCAATCTGTAATTTTTTAAAAAATTAAATTTATTTCTAATTATGGTTTGGCTTTTTCAAGTAGCTTGACTACAGACTACAGAGAGGAAATGTGTTGATTCTGTGGACACAATTGTTACTTTTTTTCCAAGCAAAAAATATTTGCCTTTGCAAGTTGATGCATCACCTTTCTGATTAACTTATATCTATTAGTAGTTCTAAGAGATGAACTTTTCTTCTGTGCTCACCTGTTAGGTTTCTGAACCTGCAAGTCTGAGGCCTGTTGTATGAACAGAAATTTTCCACTAGAATGTAAACTCCGTGGAGGTAGGGATTATTATGTGTTTTGTTCATGGCTTTATTGCCAGTGCCTGAGAGTACATGGCATATTTTTGAATAAATGCATATTTCCCTGGAGGAGACAAACTTCCAGCTATCCTTCCAGGCTGTGCTCCACCTCAACCCCCACCCCCACCACTGGTTTCAGTCATAGCTGTTTCCCTGCCCTTGTTAGCACACCTGCAGCTAGGTGTCCTGACTTTACTTTTCCTTCCTTTCATCAGACCATAGCATCAGCGGGAAAGAGAGGGAACATACCCCGTAAGCTTGTTCAAACTCAGAAATGACAAACAAGAATGGGGAAATGAGAAGTTCTTGAGTGATTTGGCCTCCAGCAGAACTGAAAGGTGGGAGGAGTGGGAAAGAAAATAATAGAAAAACAAAGACATGAAAGAGAGTTTTCTCTTTCATTTATAGTTCTTTTATTACCTTTCATATGGCATTTGACAAATGAAGATACGGATCATTTAGGTTGAACCTTAGGAAATCAAAATTCAAGAAGGAAGGTAAGTACACTGAAGACCAAAAGGTGCCGACTTGGCAATACAGTACCTTCAATGGAGTGGTGGGAACCTGGAGTGATGATTGTGGTTTGAGGAGGGAATGAGAAGTAAGCACGTACAAATCATTTTTTCTAGAAGTTTGAATCTGAAGGCAGTGAGAGAAGGTTGTAGCCAGAGGAAAGCTCAAAGTCAAAAAATGTTTTTGTTTATTTGTTTTTAAGGTAGAAGTTACTTGAGCATGTTTTAGCCTCTAGTCTAGGCAAAGAGCCATTAAAGAGTTTCAGACTGAAGATTTAGTGGAGACGGAGTAATCCACGTATCAAGATTCTAAATGAGATGATAGAGAAGAGAATCTACTATATAGATTCTTCCGAAAGCAACAGAGAGATGATTCTCCTAAGGTAATTTCGAATTTGGTATATACTGGAAATCTCACAAGAACTTTCTTGCAAAGGGTCCTCATGATATAGGGCAATCTTGCAAAGAAACATCACATATGGCGCCACTTTTATGAAGAAAGTTCATTCTAAACTTACTTATATTGTATAACTTCTCCCTAACATACAGCCTACTCCATATTTGACTTAGTTCATGATATCTAGAGAAACGATGGGGGCAAAATGTTTTTACTTCAGGAGAACAGCTTTATTTGTAGAATTGTTTTATACCAATATTACTCTCATAACACCAGTCCATTACACTGTGGTGTTTCTGTTTACTGAAACAAAACAGCTTTTCTGTAAAGCTCTTGAACACAGGATCAAAACAAAACATTGGCAGGCCATTAGTTTATGGATTGTTAAAGAGATAGCCCTCATCCTTAATATATAGGCCTTTCAATTATTAGAAATCTATAATCCATAGAAGAATTATTATATTTTGGGAAATTTTTTGTTTTAATTCTGTAATGATATAATTACTAATGCAAACACATGAATGTTTCCACTCATAAAATATATTTCATCCATCTAAAAAGATAAGTTTGCAAAGATTTGAATAAAAATAACTTGCTAAAAATAGTGTTCTGTTTTTCTCTCTTTACTTTTTTTACTAAGAATATGTGCTTACATATAGATTAATGAAAGTAAAATAAATTTAGGGGAATAAAAATCATCCATAATCTCAACACCCAGAGATATCATGTCACATAGCAAATTTTATTCTGACTTTCTCATGTAACATAACAGCATTCCCCTTATTCCAATTTTTTTCAGAAATATACTTAAAAAATACAAAAGAACCCATTGCATGTGTTAGTTCAAACCAAATAAAATTGATTTCTAGAAATGATAAAATTAAGATGATGATAAACATCTTTACAGTATTTTAGCTTATATTGGAAAACTGTTCAAAATACTAAGCAAAATTTACTCTAATCAATAACATATGAAAAAATTCATTTAACCATGTGTTCATCAATATTGAATTTTCTATTTCTTTGTTTTTTGGTAAATTTAATAGAATACAAAGAAAAACAAAACCAGAAAAAAACAAAAGGAAAACCTAGAAAGTTTTTTACATTTACCTTTCTTCTTTAATAGTTGGAGAAATCATTTTTCCGTGTTTGTTAGTCATTTAAACTTCATTAGGAAATGCCTTCTCCTGAACTTTGCTTGTATTTATTTTGATGATTTAGTGTTTTCTTTCAAGTTTGAGTTGTCATATTTTGCAAACTTTCCCCTCTAGCTTGTTGCTTGCCTTTTATTTTTTTTTATTTGACATGCAAAAATTTTTTATCTTTTATTTTGCACAAAAATTTTAACTCAGTTTTTCAGAGTTATATCTGCATAGGTATAAGTTCTATTAAAAGTAAAAGAAAAGTATATTTGTAGCCAAAATTTTGGATGCAATAATAACACTATGTCATAGGACTGCAGTTCCCAACTCCCGGGCTGCAGACGAGGACTGGTCCATGGCCTGTTAGGAACCAGGCTGCATAGCAGGAGGTGAATAGCAGTAGGGGGTGAGAGAGTGAAGCTTCATCTGTATTTACAGCTGCTCCCCATCACTCGCAACACTGCCTGAGCTCTGCCTCCTGTCGGATCAGCCGCAGCATTAGATTCTCATAGGAGGGCAAACCCTACTGTAAACTGCGCGTGCGAGGATCTATGTTGCATACTTCTTATGACAATCTAATGCCTGATGATCTGAGGTGGAGATGCTAGTGCTGAAGAGTGGCTGCACATACAGATTATCATTAGCAAAGAGGTCTGAATGCCCCGAGACCATAATAAATCAATTGCTAGCAGACACATATCAAAACCCATCAGTGAGAGACAAGTGACAATGTAATAATAATATAAATAAAATGCACAATAAATGTAATGCACTTGAATCATCCTGAAATTATATGCCCTTACCACCCCCCCCCCCCCCCCCCCCCCCAACAAGGGAAAAAAGTTAGAAGTAAAAAAGCGGCCGGGGGGGGCAAAAAAGGGGGGGGGGGGGGATGTAGAGCGGGGGGATAAGACTGGGTGTG